>PVLC010046537.1:0-11452 GCA_004027655.1 Graphiurus murinus | reverse complement strand
CTTCCTTCAGACAGAGAAAGCCGGTGAGAAAGCAAGCTAGAGCCAAAGAAAGAAGGCATAGTCCTCTTGCAACCCAACTTCAGAAATGACATCTCATTATTTTTGCCACATTCTTTTTGTTAGAAGTCAGTCACTTGGTTCAGCTCATACTCAGGTGGAAGGGATGACACAGAGGCAAGAACACCAAGAAGTGTGTGTGTGTGTGTGTGTGTGTGTGTGTGTGTGTGTGTGTGTGTGTGTGTGTGGCGGCGGGAGGGGGGGGCGGTGCGGGGTGTCCCTGGAGCCATACTAGCAGCTGCCTACCACAGTCACTAGTATGAAGGTCCTTGAGATTCTTGAGTTTCTAAGACTTGCTAAGTAACCCCTTCTCTAATCACAACAGAGATCTATCTGTCAGAAAATGTTGAGAGGATGCCAAAAAGAGTAGCTGAGTGGGGCATGGAGGCGCCCACCTGTAATCCCAGTACCTGGGAGGCTGAGACAAAAGGATCACAGGTTCAAGGCCACTCTTAGCAACTTGGGAAGATACTGCTTCAAAATAAAAGGGCTAGGGGTATAGCTTGGAGATAGAATGTCCTGGGCTCAATCACCAGTACCAAAAAAAAATAAATAAAAAATAAAAAAAAATAGTAGCTGAATTTGTAAAATGCATAGGTTAATATCAAATATGTTTCTTTCCAATTTTGTTTGGTGACAATTCTATCTGACTAGAAGAAATTCTTGGGTACCTGGGAAAGGAAAAGGGGAGTGAGGTAGACACTGATGGGAAAAGCAAAGTCAAAAAGAGAATGAAAATGTCTTCAAAGCCAAGAGAAGGGACAATTTCAGGCTTGAAGTGTCACTTCAACCTTCTGTGGCTGAAGGATTCTTTTCTGGTGTGAATGATCTAGTCCTTTTATATCTCATTAGCTCCTTCCTGATTTTATGTGCATTTTTGCTTCTTCTGACAACTTCTGGAAAACTCAGGAGGAAAAGAAAAGGTAGTAAAATTCTAAACAACCCAGTGTTATATTACATTTTATCTCTAGAGTGGAGAAAAAAAAAAAGAAAATTCTCCTCCCAATGCTTATGTGCTAACCAAGGTGACTGGAAAGTTAACAGCAAATGCCTACACAATTGCCTAAGTCAACATGATAAATTTGGGGAATTAAAAAAAAAAATCTTTCCATCTTAAAGTCCTCAAATGTGTGTGGAAGCTTGGTCAATAAATTTGTCAATAAATTGGCACCTCTCCTTCTCAATATCTGTAGGAATACTGCTTTTCTTCTTGACTTGACACAGATGGTCTCATCTTGTCTCCTACAATTTACTCAGTAAGACATGTGAGGAGTTTGGTCTATTTTAGGCTCCCCGAGAAAAGCTGCTTTAGGTTATAATCTTTTCTCTGCCCTTCCTGGGATGTGCCAGGTAACATAGGAGATCTTTTCTATTTCTAATTTTTACAACTCTTTTCAGCAAACAGTAGGTAAATAACATTAATACAAGGCCATTTTCATTATGTGTCTACTGGAGAATATGTCCTTGCATTAAAATAAACAGTAATAATACAAAAAAAAGTTTGCTCATGCAGTAATGGCAACTTTCCTAAATTATAGTGATTGTACCACCTAGCAGTCTAATACACAATGTGGTTTTTATCTCAGAAGACACGGAATTTATTATTTTCCTCCTACCTGGCATTTTAGAGCAATTGGAGCCAGTTTTCTGAAAGAACAATTCAGTACATTAACTCTCAAATACAAAAAATATATTTTCAGCATTGAACTGACTCATTTTAAGCAGCACTTCAACAAAATGTTGTCCACCCTGCCCTGGTAATTATGTCACGTCTGTTGTGTACTAATTTACACAGTGTATTGTTTTCCTGCATAATTAAGGCTATTAGGCTGAATTCAGAGGCTGCAGTATACCTCTGGTTCTTAATTAATTAAACAGGCACACAGAGAAGTTACTGACAGTGTCAGAGCCTTGCCCTCACTCTCCTGGCAGGCAAAATGCTAGAGAAATCAGTGAGAAAATCTGTCACCTGGGACTCTCCCTCAGTCACAATTTCCTATCGTGGGGTATGGGTGTGTGTGTGTGTGTGTGTGTGTGTGTGTGTGTGTAGGGGTACAGTTCAAAGTAATTTCCCTCAAAGTAGACATTTTAATTCACAATTTCTTGCTGTTGAATCATCAAACATGGCGAAGTATTTAAAAATAAAAATATATAAAGAAATGGATTGCCTTTTCTTCATAGTTCATCAAAGTGAAGGATTTTCCAATATACTTAGTTTGGGCTATCTTTAGATGGTATCTTTTCACGGGTCAAACACTAGAGCAAGTCAGAGAAAGATGCTTTCCCCAGACTTTTCATTCTCTTCAAAGCCACCAAAATTCTCCATATTCACCTGGCATCTTGGGCCTATGCATTCTGTGTGCCAACTACCATCATGTACTACCACCTGCAGAAATATTGTAATTGGTAAGGGTTTCAGGGCCCTTAAAGAATCATGGCATGTCTGCTCTGTTTGTAATTTCACACAACCAATGGGTGCACGCCAGTGCTGTGCTTTGTACCCCACACAGCAGACCAAAGGCCAGCTACTTTCCCCAAAGGTACTGAAGGACAGTGGTATGCCCAGGAGTTCTGGTCTTAAATATCTTCCCCCTTCCCCCACCAACCCACACACATAGTTTATAATGTGGTCTTTTCAAGCTTATCCTTAGAATCTAAAAAAATTTTTTTTAATGTTCTGTATGATTTTTTTAATTGGTGCATTGTAACCATACATCTTGATGAAGTTCAGGGTGATAGAGGCATACATGCACACAGCACTTGTTGAGCCTTCCCCCAGTTCCCATCTCACTCCCTCTTTCTCCCCAACTTCCAGTGCTCAACACACGGTTTTGTTTTGTTTTTTAAAAAGCTTTTCATAAATACAAATTTGTATAATAAAATAATGATGCAATGGGTTCTTCACAATTTCCTAATTTGGGGCAAATTTTACATCTCTTTTAATCTTCCTAGTGATTATCTTTCTGGTGAAATCTATGCTCCTGAACACAGATGCTATGTCAGGAGAAGAGGGGAATCCACTGTATGGAAAAATGCTATAAACCAGACAGATGCCAGCACATGGTACCATTCAGTGTCTGTTCCTGCAATGTAATTAGGAGATAAGTATAAGAAAATTCAGAATTCTTTAATGCACTTAAAATCGCTGTCATGAAGCAATGGATGGCATATTTGCATGTGAAAGGGCTGTGAACAGCATGTAGGAAGAATTGTGAAATTACTATAGTATTTATTATTATAACTTGGTGTCATGCTAGTCTCATTTTAGAATGAACTATAAGAATAGATTAAATTAGTGCCATTTTCTTTCCTTGTTAACATCTTTGTCACAAGAGCAAGCTGTCAGAATTTTAGTATCTAAAATAGTCCATGGATTGTTCCTCATGATAGCTGGCCATTTCTCAATGCTGGGCTTTGATTGGTCGCTCTCAGCCCTGTCCTTGCAGACACATGGGTTGAACCCAGGGAAATAATAATCCTTTAAGCAACTAATCAGGTTGCAGACACCCTGATAAAGGTAGGAAAGACAGATTAATGTTACAATTTTAAAGCAGACTTGATAGAAAACATTATCTGCTAAGAAAATGCTTTTGAACGCTGCTGAATATACTGTTTGGCACATGGCTTTAAGAATGGTAACTACTCAGGTGGCGGGAGCGGAGAATTAAGGAAGGAAACACTTCCATTGACCTTATATACATATGTGATAATGTACAATACCAATCTCAGTATCATGTATGGTGAGGAAGAGGGAGTGGGAAGGGAGCCGGGAGGAAGCCCACCAAAGGCTGTGTCATGTATGTCTTTATCACTCTGAACTACATTATGATATGAGACTACAATGCACCAATCAAAATATACTATTATACATACATACATATATATAATAGTAGCTGGGCATGCTGGCACCTGCTTGTAATCCCAGTACTTAGGAGGCTGAGACAGGAGGTTGCAGGTTCAAGGACAGCTTCAGTAAGAAATGAGACTCTCATCAACCCAGTGAGACCCTGTTTCAAAATAAAAATAAAATAGGGCTGGGGAGTGTGGCTCAAAGGTAGAATGCCCCTGGGTTCAATCCTCAGTACTTCCCCCCAAAAAAGAATAGTGACTTCTCAGAGATATGTAATCTAACATCTCTCTGTTTTCAATGTCCTAAAATAATGTACAATGAATATTTCTCTGGGGGTTCAGGAGAGCACCAGTCAACCTTGATAATCTCTGTCTATGATCTGTTACTTTCTTTACATTTGTTTATCTATCCACTGGGCCTCTGGGCTTCCTTTTCTACATCACAGTTGAAAGGGTATCCCTTTCAACTATGACTTTCCCATCCACAATTTCCATAACCAGGGTGACTGTAAGTCCTGTTTTTCCTAGGACTATCCCATTTTATGTCTGTCCTCTCAGTCTAATCATTAGCAACATCTTTCTTCACTCTCAAAGTTGTGCCAGTTTGACAATATATTACATGATCACATTACTCATGTTTCTCAGAACTTCTTTGAGATTGATTGCTGCTTATATGATATTGTACTGACTTGTGGATATGTCTTCTTAGCTCCCTTTTCACACTGTGACTTGAAAATAGAATCTGACCTCACTCATCTTTTTAGTTCTCACAGGACCTTGAACAGAGTAGGTACTCAATAAATAGTTTTAAAATTAATGAAAAGATACAGGCCCAAATCACTTCAGTGCCCAAGCTACAGTAATTAGCACTTCTTAAAACCTCAGACTAGAACAAAAGTGTACAGAAGATAGTTTTTATACTGACAAGACTGAACCCCATTTGAAATATCTTATATGGCATGTGATAGGGATACTGTGCAGAATTTGCAATATCTACTTTAAAAAGGCCATTCAACTAAAGGAGTGAGTGAGTGGAGCTGAAATTCAGCTTTATTCTACTTGTCATGTCATGTGATGTGCTGTGTGGGTTAGTGGAGACCAAACCTGGTTTCTGGATGCAAATCCAGGTTTTATGGGCCTGAAGCATATATACTTGGTGAGGGAGGGGCTCTTTAAGAAAATGATATATACGTATAAATACAAAACTAGGTGTGAGAGTGAATGTTTATTTAGAATACAAAATAATATTAAATTTGCAGAAATACCAAAGTATCAAAAAATCCATAAGAATAACATAATATTTATATTACTTAACTTCTTTTGAATGTAGATATTTGGTTTTCCTAGAACCATTTGTTAAGACTATTCTTACCCCATTGAATGGTCTTGGCACCCTTGTTGAAAAACAATTACCATACATGTGAGAGATTATTTCTGGGCTCTCAGTTCTAGTCAACTGATATTTATGTTTATTATTATGCCAGCACTACACTGATTAATAATAAGTTTCATAGTACGTTTTATAAGCTTAGTAGTAAGTTTTGAAATCAGGAAGTGTGAGTCTTCCAAATTTGTTCTTTTTCAAGATTATCTTGGCTATTTAGGATCCCTTGAAATTCCAGGTATTTCATGTCAAATTTCAAATCAGTACTATAGTAGCTGGAATAACTTAGATATGTGCAGAAGTAACTATAAACCACATAAATGAATCCCAGTGAATCCAAAGTATGCATGTCCAAATCAATTTCCCTTTAGCTGTATCCCAGTAATGCTCATGAACACATTTATAGGGTGCTATGTGAATGAGTGCCCTGAAATTTAGCTTCATAGTAAATTTGTCTCGTGTGGTCTTCATGCCTTGGCAAAAGTAGGAAGTATTATATATATATATATATATATATATATATATATATATATATATATATATATACACTAAGAGTATTAAAAAGAGTATTATATATATGTAATATATATATTAAAAAGAGCTAGAAGAGAGAAGACTTTATGAATACCTAAGAATAGTCCTCAACTACTCAAATGATATCATATAAAAATTTGATTAAGATTTAACTTGGATAGGACAATTCTGAAGATACTGAATGTGTTTGTTTCTAACTTTGAATATTATTTATTTAGTCTTTATCTTGGGGTCCATACCACAACAAAGCAGGTTTGTAGAAGGTAAAAAAAAATAGGGGGTTAGTGTATAGATCAGTGATAAAACACTTGCCTATCATGCATAGGGCCCTGGGTTTGATTCCAAGCACTGCAGTAAGACTACTACTAATAATAGTAGTAATAATAAAATGGAAAAAAGAAATAAGGAAATCATCTGAATATATCAACTACACAGTCTTGGATAACTAGATATATAAACAGAGCTTTTGGCTCCTCAGTTTCTAATACTATCAATGAAAAGGTTCCTTTTTATCTGTTATGTATGTGGCTCTTCCCACTTTCTTATGCTTCTTAAGAACAGGAATTTTTCATCTTTTTATCCCCAATACCTAGTTCAGAACCTGGCAGCATACAGTAGATTCAAATATTTTTTAATCAGAAAATGAATATATGCTTAGATTATCAGTCCACAATTCTGTATTGTTTACTCTACACAAAGCATTATACAAGAAAATTTATCTCTTGCCTCCCAAGGAATCACATCCCATTAAAGAAAATAAGAATTACAAGGGAGAATGTAACAGCAATTCAGAGAGACTGAATGGCTCTAAGTGAACTGATAGACAATTAGAAGATGCTTGACCATTCTGGCCAGTGTCACATTTGCCCAAGCCTGCAGAGCGTAGATACTCCAGAGCTCTTTTAGTTAAGAATTATGCCTTCAATAACAACTTGTATGCCTGCTGGATGATAGGCACCATGCTGTGCCCTTAGGAGCACTCTAAGACTGACATATCCCTTCTATGTGGAACTAATAGTCAGTCTAGCAGAACTTAGAAAGATGCACACAATCACACGGTGGCACTGAAATCAGCTGTGTCATTGAGCATCTAATGTTCTTTCACTTTCAAGTTGCTGGGGTCCATGTTTCATGCAGCTGCCCAGGAAAGCCAGGAAAGATAATTGAGATGCCATCCAGGAATGGGATATGCATAGCAGTCAGCACCACCATCCTATTTGGTAGGCACTTGGGTGAAGACTGGGGACTCAAAAAGCAGAGAAAATAGAGAATTGTTTTTTGTTGTTGTTTTGGTTTGTTTTTTTGTTGTTTTTTGGTTTTTTTGAAATACTGGGGATGTAACCCACCCCCAGCCCTATTTTTTATTCTTTATTTTGAAACAAGGTCTCACTAAGTTGTGGAGGGCCTCACTAAGTAGCTGAGGCTGGCCGTGAACCCGGATCCTCTGGTCTCAGCCTCCCAAGTACTGGGATTACAAGTGTGCACCACCACACCCGGCTTGAGAATTGTTCTTAAAAGTATTTTTAGTTTAATTGTCCTCAAATTTTCTTTAATATTTTTATCTTTTTTTGCTTGCCAAATTTTGTCCTTCAAATACTAACCATATTTAATCAGTAGACACTGTTTATGAATGAGGACAAGTAAAACATTAAAAACCAAAGCTCAATTGGCTAAAGCAATACCAAACCAAATCTCATACTAAGAGTTGGATTAAGAAAAGCAAACTAGAAGAGAATAATGCCACATGAAAATGGAAGCTGATTATTTGGGTTAGGCAGAAAAGATACAGTAATGTTAAAGTCCCTACAATCAATTTGATGCATTCAGTAAGATAGAAGTTTAAGTACCCTAGTGCTATAAGCTTCAAAAGAGAAAATTTTAACCTGTGGCATCAGAAAAAGAGATGTTAAGTTTAATTGAAATAAGAAGAGGAAGGTGTTACTGGCATTTAGAACAAAAGATGCATACAGTGAGAAGTGGTATGGTCAAGAGGATACACGAAGCCTTTTGTAAAACAGGCTGGGTTAGGATCCCAGCTCAGCCCTTTTCTAACTCTGTTAAGTTTGAGAATGTATCTTAACCTCTGTATGTCTTGATTTCTTCATCTGCATAGAGGGAAGAAGGAAGATAATAATCATACTTTACATATGACATCTAATCTCCTATTTCTGCTTTAGTTATTGTAAGGAGTAATTTAATTAGTTTGTGTTATCTGCTGGGCTTACTACCCAACTCAATAAACTCTCAAAAGAAAACTCTCAGATTTTACAGACATTTGCACCTGGTACTACAAACTCAAAGTTTCAGTTTTTCTAAAATGAGCATTAAAAGACCACTATTACTATCATAAATATTGAGTGCCTATTATTATATCATAAAGCAGGTAAGAGCATCCAAGTGCCCTACACAGCAACATTGAGCATTTAATCCAAACGGGCAATCCTATCCTCTCTTCTGGTTTTTTTTTCCATATAGTAATTTGTTACCAGGTTCATCTCTGGGTGCCTTTGGTATAGGCCCCACAAAACCAAACCATTAATCAAAATTAATCACAGAAGTTAAGATGAAAGCGCATGGCCAGCCCTGGGTGAGAGCAGCCTGTTATACAATCAGAATGCATTAAAACCATGGACACTATAATTTTTTTTTTTTTAACAAAGGCTGGTGTGGGGTGGAGGAGGAATAAGCAAACATATTTTAAAGATCATAGACAATATGCTCTTCAAATAAGCCTAACTTAATGCCTCTCACAAGGTCAGATCAAGGGTGAAGAAATGAGAATTGGCCAAACACTAGAGCAATTTCCCACTAAATAAAAAGCCAGATATTCTTTTCTTTGCTGACAACAGAAATACACTGAGAGGCAAGAAGGGTTGATCATTGATGCCAAAAATGTACTTTCCATTCTTCAAGGCTTGTAAAGTCCCTCCTTTTATCCATTTTCTATTTCTCCTCATATTGCCATTCTCTGTTTTTGTCAATGACCTTTCTTCAATCCAACTCAGCCTCCGTCTAATGGCCTGAAGAGGACTTCTTCACATGATGGAAAGCTTTAGATTTAAGATCCCCCTCCTTCATTAGAGGGAGAAGTGAACAGCCTCGATGTGCTGGGTGTTAATGAATGTGAAGAAAGATTTTTTTGTATGTGTTTTACACATTATGTTCTTGACTCCTAGAGGTGCTACAATAAATTGCTGCGCTTCATTTACAAGGAGCCATAACAGAAGCAAAATGAGAATCTGGCGACAAATTGCTTCTCAGTCACCCTGGGTCAGGCTGCTGGGGCTAATGAGAAGAGGGGCTCTAATTTTAAACTCCTCCTCAACCAAGCCATTCCTGCATTAATGCTCACTGTTGTAAATTGTAAAGTCAAATGAAGGAGCACTGTTGAAAATTAACCAGTATTTTTATTCTTTGAGTGCCCAATAGAGCATATTTTGGCTTCTATAGCTGGTGGTTATCAGAGACAGCTCAGCCTACACCAGGGGTGCCAGCCTCCTCTGTCGACTCCCCCCTCCCGGACCCAATGCTACTCTTATAATTCCTTCTCCTTTTACACCCAAGCCTTCCTTCCACTTTTTTCACAAAGAAAAATCAACTGGCAGAAGTAAGTAGTGTAGGTTTTCAACAAGATTATAACACAGATTGTAGGAGCAGTGTTTGAAACCAGACTTTTTATGGGCCCGTGTAGCAAGATACTGTATACAGAAATTTAAAAATCAGAAATTTACATTATCTGGCTAGCCCTGCTGCATGCTTACTGATCTATAATTATGTATATGGAGGAAGAGCCAGTAAAGTACTGACCCAGTAAGGGCTGGAAGCATGTTGTCACTGGGAACCTAAAGCAGGATTTGAACAAATACTGAGAATCAACGTAGCACTTGCCTCTTACAAAAATAAATCCCTAATCCTACATTTTGCCAGTTTATAAAAGCAAACAACAAGCAAAAGGAGGTGCAAGAGAAAGGAATAAGTTTATTAAAGTATTCAGGATTTTGGTCCCATATGGATGTCCAGTCAACAACTCAAAATTCAAGGTTCGTTTTGGACGGTTTTTTTTTTCTTTTTTGGTAATGTGTTTTAAGTGAGTATTAATGAGATGAAGTTCCTCTTGTGTGTGATGTGTCTGTCCGGGTGCATTCTTCCATGGAATCACTACATAAAACACAAATTAACCACACTACCCTAGTCTAATCATTGTAATCAGTTATGTTTTCATGTGTACATTACTGATATATAAGGCTGTTGTAGTTCTTGTGTGTGGTTTAATTGCTTGTTTTTGCATATCTTGTGTGATTGATGATGTTCTAGAAATCTTTTCCCCTAAAGGAGACTTTGTAAATTACTTTGTTTAGATGCTAATGATTGTATTTCATTAGTGGCCCTCTCATCCAGAATCATCTTTAAATGAATGAATATGCCATAATTAAAAATCTGAATTATGAATTACTTTGAAAGGAGACAACATTGTCCCGATTTCCCACTGCGACACAGTGTTATTTCAATTATGTAAATATGTTTAATCATTCCCCTTTTGTTTTTCTAATTATTTAATATTAATGTTGCTTTACCCCTTTATTGCTACAAGAAGGGATATGGCATCTTAAATGAGAGTACTTAGACAAGTGATACACAGATGACTAGATTAAAGCAGACATTTATCAGAATGCATAACCCATTTCAAAAACAAACATGCTATTAACATTCATACTAATATAGCAATACTGGCTATAATTGCACTTCATGAATGTTTTGTCTGTACAAATCTAATGTATTCACAATGAACAATTTCCAATTATTGTTTTTCCTTATAGAAAGTCCAAATCCCCTGGTGAAAGTTTCAATTATCTTGAGGTATACATCAGAACCAAACATAAAACTATCATTTTTTTCTACAGTAGGACATTTGCAGCTGCTCAAGTAACACCAGACTTGCCATATTCAACTTTCACCTCTCCACTTTTGAACCTTCAAAAATATTTGCAAACAAACAAACAAACAAACAAAAATGTTATTAAGACTCCATCCTTTTTTTCTCTCTCTCTGAAGTAGAAGAAATGTTAGGAAATTTACTCTCCCACTTAACAGCTCTTACACAAGCCTTCAAGAAGCTACACTTATGAAAGAAGCATGAACCCAGCATTGGAGAGCTCCAGAGGGTCACAGTGTATGACAGTTAACTTTATACATTCACACTTCAGGCATCTTACTCAAACCAACTGCAGAAGCCTGATTGGTCCTTTAGAAAACATGGCATTGACTTCAATTTAGACATTTCTATTTTAGTGCAGACTACACAGAAGTATGTTCCTCTACCATTTAGTAATTTAGATACTTTCAATATTATTGCTAACTGACTCTTGAGATATAAGTGCCTTAATTATGTTGGTTTAATATTTTGCGCTTAAATATTGTTATTTGTAAACTAACAGTGGGAAATCCTACAATTTACCATGTTTCTTTCTTATTTCAATGCTATAATATAAAATTTTATCGTTGATTGACTGTTAAGTTTTATTAGTGATATTTGTAACATTAAGATTATGATTTTAAATATTTGGTCTTTACCTATTAACCAAGTAAATGATCTCTAAAGTCCTCCCTTCTCAAACATCAGCATTTTCT
>PVLC010046536.1:0-11408 GCA_004027655.1 Graphiurus murinus | reverse complement strand
GCCTCGTGATCCGTCTCTTGCTTGCTCTGTAACATCATCCCTGTAATCCTGTCTCCTGGCCTCTTCTCCTTCATCCCCTGTCTGCCACCACACTTGCTGTTGAAAACAGAGTGGATCTTGCAGCACCCTTTCTTTAACATCTCCTTCCCATGGGGTAAAATTCAGTCTTTACACAGCTGATAAGGTCCTCTCTCTTCTGACTGCCACCTACCCATCTTCTCAATTTTATCCTCCACATCTCTTCCCCCAGAAAGTATTCTTTGTTCCCTAAGGTGTCCATCCCTTTGGCATTCCATAGATATTTGATCCCTTTGCTAAGAAGATCTTTCCCCTTCTTTTTGTCTGTGATAAAATCCTATTCACACTTTCAAATCAGCTCACCTGCTACCCAAGCTCTGAAGAATTCCCCAGGCTCCTCTATGTTCCGAAAACACTGTTCCCACCCCTCCAGAATGACACTTGCTGCACTGTGTTATAATGGCTAACTCCTGCTCCCCCAAAGGTTCCAGAACAGAGCTCTTGAGATAGGCCTAAATTTTATATTTTATTGAATACCTTCAGTGGCACTGTATCTGATGCCAGGTAGGTCTGCAAGGAATGCATAATAAGTTAAACTTGTTTACAAAAAGATTCAATTTCATTAATAAAGTAGGTCATGTTATAAAGAAATTCACTCTTAGGTTCCTACACTTACCAAAGAAATAAAATCTTCCTTTGGAAACAGTATATTTTCTTCTTGTGAACTAATAAGGCAAGAGATTTCCTTTCTGCCTTTGGCTCTAACATGAAAATGGTATGAGAAAATAGAAAATATTACTGAACTATGTTTGCATGAGATGGAGTAGATACCAGGGAGTCTTCGCTTTTAATAGATGCATTGGTATTGAACATTCTCCTGTCTTTCCTGGCAGGTCATGTGGTGTAACAAAGATTTCATGCAGTGTAGTCAGAATTTGGAAAGCCCCCAGCCGTCATTCTCAGATCATGCCTGAGTCCAACACCTACTAGTTTGTAATTCTCCCTTTGCTTGTCTGGATATAATCAGAATACACTACAGGAATAATTCTCAATACTATCGACATCTCTTCCTCCTTGATCATTTTCCCAGGCAGAAGACAGTGAGGTTGGCTAAATCCTAGGCATTACCCCACCCACCTCTCTGTGCCTAGGCCTCAAAACATGAAGTCCTGTGACTTATTAGGTCAGGAGTGGATGCTAGCTAATGAGTTCTTTGTCATTCAATGCAAGCTAGAGAAAAGCAGACTTCCATTATGATGATGTGCCAGGTTTATATATTGTTGGCCTACTAAAGTGGCCCTCAGTTATTTTCAGGAACAACTTGTATTTTATCTGTCTTACTCAACTTCAAATCTCTGCTCACTGTATTATTGTGCTATTCTTGCTGTACATTCTGGAAGTTGCTAATATTTTATTTTTAATTTGCTGCAAAAAACAAAAACAAGTTCTCTATTACTAGCAATTTCTTTGTTAAAGCACATTCCATTTTATATTTCAGTTGTTTGTGATATTTTCCAATTCTGCATAGTGCCTGACACATAGAGTTACCTCGAAAGTGCTCATTTTGGGGATGAATGAAAAGCAATTTGTAACTGCTAAGAGGAAAAGACAAAAATTATTATCTTCACCCACAAAGTGGGTGTCTGTACATGTGGATAAAGGGAATGGAGTTGGTTATCAGGAAACACAGACATGACAAGGAAAGAACTAAGGAAAAGAGTTACAGAGAAAATTTCTAGTGATGGATCTTAAAGGAACTCATGAGGAGCTTCCTATGCAATATTTAAAGAGCGAAGGGTTCTTGTACCTTAATGTTCTGGGGTACATTTGACAACCATTTGGAGCTACATTGCTGCTATCAAGTATGGCTTGATGAGAATCTGCAGGCCCGATTCTGATCACTTTGAACAGATATGATTCCCATCAGGATGACATCCTGGCTACATAAGGTTACAAGGTCAATAGTTCAGAAAAATAAAGTACACTTAAAGAGTCCTTCCTACTCTGAACCATGTTTCTTACAAGAAAACAGACATGTTAGTCTCCATAATAGAAAGACAGGTCTTTTGTATTAGGCAGTAGTTTTCTCAAAGTATAAATTATGGACTAGATATATGTATAATCTTCTGGGGAACTGCTGAAAAAGCGGGTGCTTTGGACCCTTGACCAAGTCAGTGCCTCTGGGTGGGAAGCCTAAAACCCTGCATTTTAAAAAGCAACCCAAGAGGGAGGGAGGGTGAGGGAATGGGGTGGGAATCTAGGGAAGGGGTCAAATGAGAAATGTGGGCACATATGTCGTTACCAATTTGTACCTAACAAAGATGTATGCCTACAATGCATGAACAATTAAAAAAAATAAAATAAAAAGCAACCCAAAACGGGCATTGTATCACAAACTTATAATCCCGGTACTTAGGAGGCTGAGGCAGGAGGATTACAGGTTTGAGGAGAGCCTCAGCAAGTAGTGAAACTCTCATCAACCTTGTGAGACCCTGTTTCAAAATAAATAAATGAAGCGTAGGGGTGTAGTTTGGAAGTAGAATTCCTCTGAGTTCAATCCCCAATGCCACACACACACACAAAATAATAATAAAATAAAAAGCAACCCAAGTACTTCTGCCTGCAGCTTAGAGCTTGTAGTATATTTCTGAAAAAGCCCAAACCACCAAAAGTGAAGTTAAATTATCGAAAATGTATCTGGCAGTTTCCTTATTCATAATTTAATCTGTGACTTTTGTCTTCAGCAGTGGCATTTAGCAGGAAGAAGCTATCATTCTATTTATTTATTCATGAATTTATTTATTTATACCCTTCATTGTTCTAGAAGACATTTAAGGCAGCTAGGACAGTGCTATTAGGATAAGAACAAATGCAAATATTGTCAACCTATGTCATTTATCTTTATCATACTTAAGAATAGTCCAGTTTTGAGGGTTAGATTTTTTTCTACAATGTTTATTTTAATTCCTTTTCGTTTACTGTATAGGTTTTTATTTTAGCAGTGTTCTCTGGAAATGGATACAAAAAATACCTTCATATATTTAAACTGATTTTTTCATATCTTGTGCAACCTCATTTCTTATTCTCTTTCCTGAAGGCGTAGGTTCTAATCCTGGCCCAGCCATTTTTGCCCCTATTACTTATCCTCAACCCTTTTTATTTCCAGCTAAGAGATCTTACTCCAGCTCAATATTAAAACTAGCACCAGCTTTTCTTCAGCTCATAAAGAGCTGAAATACTGTGTGACATTGATGTTCTATTTTCTACCTTTATATAGCATCTCTCTTGTTTTCATGTAAGTGTTTTTTAAAGCTCTTTAAATGAAAGATGGTATTAGAAAGTAGAACACTTGGAAACACATTGTAGTGAATTACAAAACAATGAACATGACTCAGTCTTTTGTTATTTTATCCCAAGGATGCAGCCTTATGAACATTTTCTTTGATTCTTAATCTGAGTTGTGTAATTATATGCATATTTGGTTGGCATTTATTTCTGGTGAAAACACAACCATTAAATTCCAAGTAGAGGAGATGGGGCATAAGAGGTTCTCCCGATGAAAAAGGAGAGACCCTCAATAAGTAAAGAAGTTGATTTAACTGAAGGGGATGGACGGGGGGAGGGGGGACACCCTAGTGCGCACGATGTACTTACACAGTTATATCAAGGTCACTCACTAAACTGAACTTGAGAAGGAGGGAGAGCAAGGAAGCAGGGTGGGAATTGGGGAAAGGGTTAAATGAGAAATTTGTGCACATATGTCGTTATCAACTTGTACCTAACAAAGATGTATGCTTACAATGCATGAATTATTACAATAAAAAATTCCAAGTGTGAGCTATATAGATGGAGAATGGACTATCAATGGATATATACATATCATTTATGTATAAATCATTGTAGATTTCCTACTATGGAGTGAGGGGTTGGACCACATGTAATATCACATTGGTTTGGCTTAGAAATATTTTATATTTTCATTCACCTGCTTTATAAAACTTCTAGAACGTTTGGGGAAAGCAGAGGATGTCGTGTTTTTGCTTGAGTACCAGTTCCTGCCAGTCTACTAGATGTTTTAGGAGGTAGTGAAGGGGTTGAACAGGCACCATGGTGCTAAAAACCCCTACAAACAGCTTTAGCAATTTGAGATACCTTATTGAACATGATAGAAGAGGCAGCAGACCACATGGAATGGGAGAGGAAAGAGAAATGGGGCGGGGATTCTGATGAGAGAGGGAGGAAGTGCATGTTTTCCTCAACCCTCACTCCTGCCCCAAAATTCCAGGCCTCCTTTAAATCTGGCTTCTGGCATCCATTTTTCTATGTCAGGATCTTCTGCTCTATGCTGGCTAAGCACCAAAACCAGGTACTCCAGTTTGCCCTTTTCCATCTGAGCACTTCCATCCCTCTTTCCCACCCCCTCACAGGACAAGGAAACAGCTGACTTACAGCAGACACTGAGGTACAGTCCACAGTCCGTGTGTGTGTGTGTGTGTGTGTGTGTGTGTGTGTGTGTGTGTGTGTGTGTGTAGGGGTCACCAGTACTGTCACCCTATCCTGTACTGTCACTACACTGATTGAGACCTCAGTTATTTTCCTGAGCATTGGAGTATGTTAATAAAATATCATCTGAATTAAAGCACTTTTGATGAAAATTTGGTGTATTTTTCTTTACTAACTTAAAAAAAGGGGGGGGTGTAGAAAAATGATCAGGATTTAATTCAATTGCAATTTGTGCTTCTCCAAATTGATTCAAGTTTTGTCTTGGATCCAGTCCCTGGTATTTACTTCTTCCAGGAAAGCTTCTGAATTTGGCTGATGCCACAGTAGTGGCATGATTCTCGGTGCTTGGTGGCTCTGCAGAGGCGTTGGGATTTACAGTGTTCTCTGGGGTTCTCATAGGTGTAGCCATCAGACATGCTGTGACCTAGGCAGTAGGTCCTCTGGGTTTACCCTAATGGCCGTCACTCCTGAGCCTCGAAGAGTCTTCTTTGTGATCATTTTTAACTGCAGATCTGTGCCTGTTAAATAGGTTGATCCCAACCTAGCATGGACTCTGCATGCCTCCTCTCTCTGTCCACAGAGACCTCAGTCAGGAGGACAGGTTAGTGATGAAATCAGCTCAGAAGCTAAATTTAGCAAGGCTGCTCACTGGCTCTCTCATATTGAAACCAAGTAAGGATATTTTGCCAATGTGTGTAAGCCTAAGAGTTTACTTAGCTTTGTAAAATCATAGACTGTTATCATTTGTAAGAAAGCTAAGCCATCTCAGATTGTTACTATTGTTAGAGAAGTAATTGTTTTATGTTGGAAATTATTTGTACTTGGAGATATTAGGTAGAGGATTTTGTTTTCCTGACAGTTTTTCTCCTGAATTTTATTTGACTTTAGCAAATTTTGAAATCAGTTTACTTGGTCTCAGCATACCAACTAATTGGAGTGGGGGGCAAAAAGCAAGCTGAATAATGACAAGGAAGGATCCTGCCTTGGGTTCAGTTGCTGCAATTTATAAATTAGTGTCTCCACTGATATACTGACCAAAAGGGAGTTTGCTTTTTGAGCAAAATACAAAATATAGGGTTTTTTTCTTCTAAATGTATATACTTATATAAATCTCAACACTTTGCTACTGAAGATAAACATAAATTGGTGTCTTTATTGGGGTTTTTTTTTTGCTTATTTACCATCTTTTATAATGCTAAATACCAGACAAGGGAAACATGTATGCATTCACCTTCATTTACCAAACAGTCCTTATAAATTTTTTTAATCATACGGATGATATATCTTTGAAAACAAGCTCTAATAATCAGTGTTTGTTTTATGTAACAAACATGTTTTGATCCCTTCTTTGGGCTAGGCCTTAGGGACCAGGTGATAAGTAAGGCATGATCACTGTCCTGGAAGCCTTCAGACAGTTAAGTACAGTAGAGTACTGTCCGATAAAGGACTAGAGACCAAACTGTGGTTAAGCCTGTTTGGGGAGAGGTGGAACGCACGAAGCAGGGAGTAGAGTGGGGCAATGGAAGAGGACATGCATTCAGACTCTTTGGCAGTGGCCAGGTGCTTCTGGAGGACAGAATGGCCACGCTCTGGGACACATCTCAGAAACGATGACCTTCCTCTAGAGCCAGATGGAGTGACCAGCATGTAGGAGAATGTGTGGGGCCTTTCATTTCTTCTGCTGACAGATACCCCAGGCTCTGTTGGCCTTTGTCTTGTGACATGGGGTAGCTAGATAGTAAATAAGGCATATGCTTGTTTAGGTACAGCCCTTTGGTACTCAAAGCACGTTGTCTTCTCTAACAGAAGGGTTTTCCTGATGATCTCATCAGAGGAGTATGTGAAAATTGTTCTTACTCTACTTGCTTGAAGCAACTATGCATACATGCGGGATTTTCTCAGGAAACCATAGAATTGCTAACTTCTTTGGGAGAAATGCAACAGACATTTAAAAATTCCATAAAGCCAAAGCTTAGTGCTAACTACTTGGACCTCTAACTGGATAGGAGCCATGCATTAGCATTTGGGAACAGACCTACAAATATCACCAATATCCTGTTCTTACCAGTTTCTGCTGAAGCCCTTGTGGGTGGTTAGTGAGGGGAAATTTAAAAAAAAAAAAAAAAAAAGGCAAAACATAGGCTAGGGAAAATAGATCACCTGGAATATAATTATTCTATTTGAAAACTGATAATATATATACTTAATTAAAAAATCAAGAAACATGTAATCACAATGAACTTAATATGGTTAACAGGAACAAAGCAAATAGGTAACATATTATGAAACACTTTAATGTTTGCCTCTAAATTCTTAATGAGATCACACCCTTCAAGAATAGTAACTTTAGGAATTTGTACAAAGCAGCACCCTTAGTTATATCTTGGACTTTTCATCTCTTATTATTTTTACTTTATCTGAAAAAATGCCCAGAGGTAATAGATGAGTGTAGTCTTCAGGGTACTTATTGAGTATATATCACTAATCAGTGCTCCTATATAATAAGCCTGTTAAGATTTGCCTGCCCTTAAACCACGAATGGGTTATGGGTGTAGAGATGAGAACTGCTGAACTGAGAGATGGATTATCTAAAGAACAGGTGGGATTGGGTGATGAGGATGCTCTGATAACAGTTAATGAGCTTCAGAAGCCCCAGCATTGACTCTAGTAACATGGGGACCTGGAGTTCTAACTCTAGGGATCTTAGTAAAGGGTAGGGGAAGTGTTGTTAGAGCCAAATACTTGGCAGTTTTTAGGACTCATTTATAACTCACAATTCTAATTACAGAAACCTTAGAGCCCCTTCTCTTCTGATTTTGTCTCTATTTTATGATAAGATGCTTGCTTTTAAGGCACATGACATGCTTATTTTGAAATCATCTATAAAAACTAGTATCTTAACAAGAAAAAAAATGTATGCTCCAACATATTGAAAGTTATTTTGATTTTTCGCAAGATGTCAGTTACTTCACACGATGGATATGTTCCTTATAAAACATGTTTTGAGCTCATATTGCTATTTTTCCTTCCATTTTCCCCCAGTTTAAAACATCTAAAGACTTTCACAGGAAGAATATCAATTTGGGGGAGAAAGGGTCACTTCTTTTTATATTTATTTATTTATTTATTTATTTATTTATTTATTTATTTATTTATTTATTTATTTTGTGGTACTGGGGATTGAACTCAGGGACATTCTACCTCCGAGCTATACCCTCAGCCTTATTTTTTTATTCTTTATTTTGAAACCGAGTCTCACTAAGTTGCGGAGTGCCTCACTAGGTAGCTGAGGCTGGCCGCGAACCCGGATCCTCTGGTCTCAGCCTCCCAAATGCTGGGATTACAAGCGTGCACCACCACGCCCGGCTTTATTTTTATTTATTTATTTATTTATTTATTTATTTATTTATTTATTTATTTATCCTTTTTGCAGTACTGGGGATTGAACCCATGGACATTCTACCTCCAAGCTATACCCCCAGCCCTATTTTTTATTCTTTATTTTGAAACAGGGTCTCACTAAGTTGTGTAGTACCTCACTAGGTAGCTGAGGCTGGCCGAGAACCCAGATCCTCCAGTCTAAGCCTCCCAAATGTTGGGATTACAAGCGTGCACCACCACACCCGGAGGTCACTTCCTTTTATAAATTAATTTATGATGACTTAATCACCTTATATTTTTATCTGAGAAAAGACTTAACTGGAGATACCTTAAGATGTTTTTAGCAGATAAACTGAAAGATCTTAGAAATGTGCTCATACCATGTCTTTGCTGGTGGGAAGCCCAGGAACTCATTTTGTTCTTTGAAGGGGTGGGGGTGGGGGTTGTCCATTGAATCTAAAACATGTGTTTTGGTGAGTTTATATTTCATAGCTGAAACAATCCAATTCAACCCCACTAATTTTTGTGGCTCTGATTCTTCTTCTTTTTTTTTTTTTTTTTTTTTTTTTTTTTTTTTTTTTTTTTTTTTTTTTTTTTTTTTTTTTTTGCGGTACTGGGGATTGAACTCAGGGGCATTCTACCTCTGAGCTATACCCCCAGCCCTATTTTTTATTCTTTATTTTGAAACGGAGTCTCACTAAGTTGCGGAGTGCCTCACTAGGTAGCTGAGGCTGACCACGAACCCGGATCCTCCGGTCTCAGCCTCCCGAATGCTGGGATTACAAGCATGCGCCACCACGCCCGGCTGGCTCTGATTCTTCTAACCAGGCACATAGTATATACCTTTATACTTCGGGGGCGTAATGATGTCACAACACCTCAGCTTTCTCTCTTTATCACAGTCGGTATGCTCACACTTGATAGGTATTACTTATTTTAATTCTTACAACAACCCAGTAAGGAAGAAGAATTGGAATCTTTATTCCTATCTTATATGTGCCATAAGAGCTTAGAACAACTTCTGCCAGGGAAAGAACAGCCAGGACTATGCGTCCTTGGAGATTCACACATCATATCTATGCACAGTCCTCCACTTGCACCCCAGGGGTGTGGTCCTATGTCCAACCCAGGCTTGCTCTGACAAGTTTGTTTCTGGGAGGACTTCACATCCTTGTTTTCTCCTTTTTATGCCATTGAAGAAAATAGAACTTGTAATAATTTCGTTGCAAGGGTCTCCCAAAGACTCATTCATCAAGGTATCACTGTTTTTCATGTATTTAATTCATTTCAGAAAGTATGAATTGCAGTAGCCGTGTTAAGCGGCTCCCTTAGTACTTCTTTAGCCCTTTCTTTAATATGAAAAGTTGACACTCTCTTAGTCTTATATATAAAAGGATGTCCTACTGCATTTAAGAGAGTCACCTGTTTCCCATCCATGTCTGTTCTCTCATTTCTGTATGGTTCCCTAACTGCAGCCAGGGTGCAGCATCTAAACCTTTTCCATATAGGAAAGTTACAAATGCCAGTGGTTATGGTAACAGACACTGCTAGCACAGTAGAAAGGTGAGTTGGCCATTGTTCCCAATTGTGTTAGTCCACCTTCTATCACTGTAAACAAGTACCTGAGATAATTAAAGATGATAGGCTCATTTTGGCTTGGTTTGAGAGGATCTAGTCCTTGATTCATTGGCCCCATTTCTTTGGGCTTGTGACAAAACAGCATGTCATGGCAGGGGTGTGTGTCAGAGCAAAACCATTCAACTCATGGCCAGGAAGCAGAAGAGAAGAAGAGCTAGAGACCAGGGTCCCATAATCCTCCTCAGAGATATGCCCCCACCTGAGGACCTTCCACAAGGAGCCGCCTCCCAAAGGTTATACTACCTCCCAATAACACTACCCTGGGAACTAAGTCTTTAACACCTGGGCCTGTGGAGGACATTCCACATCCAAATTATAGCACCAGTCATAAGGACCTATTCACCATTCAACCATGAGAAGGAGCTTACTAGAATGCAAGTCAATCCACTGTGTGTGTGTGTGTGTGTGTGTGTGTGTGTGTGTGTGTGTGTGTGTCTGGAAAGAGAGAGAGAAAAATGATAGGATGGATGGGTAGATAGATAGGAAGGAGAGAGAAAATGCAACAGTTCTGCACTGGGAATAAATGCTTTCTATAGAAGGAGATTTTTGGATGTTATGTTTGGACCAAGATTTGAAGAATGAGAAGTTTCTATTCAAGTGTGAAAGGTGACTAAAGAACATTTTTAGATAGGGAAAGTTTGACCAGGGCAGAGAGAAGATACAAAGTTTGATGTGCCTGAATCATCTGCATAAGAAGCCTGCAGTGTAGATCAGAATGCACAATAGCAAAAGAGAGAGCTCATGCTTCAAGTAGTGCTGTCACATTCAAAGAAATAAAGACTAGCACAGTCTAGAAAAGCTTTTTGTCTTAGCTTTACTTGGGTCTTTGGCCAAACAGCCATGCAAATTTTGTGGATGGTTAATAAACATTATGAGTTGAATTGAAATATTATTCAAACTGAGGTTTTAATGTGGATAAGATTCAGACTGAGAAGAAGATTTTGAGTAAAGGTACTATTTAGATATCATTTTGATGTTATACACATTAATCCTGCAATCAGCAGATATTTACTGAGTACTTACAATGTGTCAGATGGTAAGCCAGGATCTAAGGATCAGCAAAATGCAAAAATAAAACAGAACAATACAGATCATACCTAGTTAGAACCTCTTCCTTTACTACCAAAGTTCTCATCGAGGTCTCTCCAGAACATTCAAGTTCTTTTTTTTGGCGGGGGGGGGGCTGTTTTGATTTTTGTTTTAACTTACTATAGCATAGGTAGCTTACAAAGCATAGGTAGAACAAGGACCCTGCACAAAAGCAGGCTTCTAGCCTGTCTCTTTGTCAGACCTATTATAATACTAATGAGCAGTGTGTGCATGGGAATATCCAAAATACTAGTAGACCAATCAGTTTCTATACAAGAAAGACAAGCTAAGCAGCCCCACATTTTGCTGCTCTTCAACAGAAAATATTTTTGTCTATTTTTCTAAATTGTATTTTTTAATTTATAGTTTATTAGATATTACATTAAAAAGAAAAAAAGAAGTGTCAGAAATCACTGTCAACTGTTTGGGTGTGTTGAATGCTTACCTGGGAACAGAAGAACTAAATTGCTTGGCAACCCTTAAAGTGACCGTCACTCTGCAGAGTGGGTTTTTTCCACCTTGAAACCATTTCATAATTCTGAAGATAGCAAATTACCGCTCTTTGTCCCCTCCTTCCAAGGGCATATTCTTTCTCAAGTATCTAAACTCAGTCTCTTATGACCAAATTATTTGACAGTAAAGAGCATATACGTGGGAAGCTAATTCCAGTACAGTTTCCTGCCATTCTTTTCATAGCCTCCCTAAGGCATACCATCCTGACTGTCATTGCTTCTAGTTTGCACTTTATGGCAGTTTATGGAAGAACTTTAGAAAGTCCT
>PVLC010046535.1:0-11390 GCA_004027655.1 Graphiurus murinus | reverse complement strand
TTTCTGACAGCTGGGTGGGGACTCCGGGATCTGAAGAGGAGACTCACTCTATTGATCCGGAGGCCTTGCAGAGGGGGCTGCCGTCTAATTGGCAAACGGTGACCTCATCCCCCAAGGGACACCTCCCCCTAGGCTGAGAGGGTGATTCATGCCTCGGTGTCTCCGGCCTCAGCAGCTTCCTTCCTGCCAAGGAAGTGGGGGCAGGGGCCTTCGAAGCTGAGGCCTGAGGCTCTACAGAGACCCTGCCAGCCCCTGAACCCCCTGACTCCCACTGCTGGGTCTGTGGGTACAAATGTTCTGGCTCCCAATAATTGTCCTCAAGCAGGACACAGGGCCAGAACCTCTGAGCAGGGCCTCACCCAGGATTAAAAATAGACCCGGAGGCAGAGAGAGAGAGAGAGTGAGGTGGGGACCGCACCTAAGGAGGAGGACCCAGGCTCCAGTGGACTTCCCGGGGCCCAGGGAGGGGGGAACGCAGCCCACGAAACCTGAGCAGAAGGGAGAGGGAGAATGGGGCAGGAACACACAAAGACCCAGGGCTTTGTGAAGGGGACAGAGGAGGCTGGGGAGAAAGAGAAAACAGGGACACAGACCCTCCGGGAGAGGAAGGGAAGGCGGGGCACAGAAAGGATCCCAGACAGGGGACCGAATGTAGCACTGGAGGGGAGGGGAGGGGACCGGGCTGTGGCGGGGAGGGCTGCCGCCTGCGGTTTCACCACCCAAGTGCCAGGAACCACCTTGCCTCATCTACACCCACAGAGAGGAGAGAGTTGGAGCACGCCTTTTTCTCCTGTGCCTACAAACCCCATATCCAAAGCCAACCCAGCTGTC
Source organism: Graphiurus murinus (assembly GCA_004027655.1). Lineage (NCBI taxonomy): Eukaryota > Metazoa > Chordata > Mammalia > Rodentia > Gliridae > Graphiurus > Graphiurus murinus. The sequence goes on along the minus strand of PVLC010046535.1, from coordinate 10,559 downwards.
TTCCTTCCGATCTCCCTAGCCTTCCACAGTTACTGCTAAACTGTTGCTTTCCGAGCCAGGGGAAATTTGTACCCAACCCTCCCACCCTCCCTGGGGGGGCGCACACACCCCTCCAGCCCTATACCCCTGGAGCCCTGATTTTCCTTCCATTTCACCAATTCTTGCCAATTTAAGTCCACCCCCCACCCTTTCCCTGATCCTTCTCAGGACCACATATCCCAGCTGATATGTCCAGCTCCAATGTCCTTCTCCAAACCCTGTTGGGCGCCCGGGGTCCCCTTCTCTCCTGGGGGAGAAAGTCCCCGTCCCCCTATCGGGTTTCACCCCCACCCACCGCAATCTCCTCGCCTTCCCGTTCATTTAGGCTGCCGCACGCTCTCTCTCTGCGACAAAGTTTTCAGGGTCGCGTCTAGAACTCTCACTACCGGCTCCCAAGTAGATCGTCTTCCCCTGCCGCAGCCCCCCAAGATTGCACGTGGGATTGGGCTGGGGGGGTCAAGGAGGGAAGGGTTCGTTAAGGCTGGAGCAGGAAAAGGGGAGGGTTGGCTTCTAGGGGCCCGGAGGGTGGTCGAGGCGAGAGAAGGTGTTCTTACCTTCACGAACAACTCGACCTGGGGTTGCTCTTCAGCCATGGTTGCGTCGGGGACCAGGAAGCGGCCGTCGCTGGGGGAACTGGGAGGGGCCCGGGCCGGGGAGGGCGGGTCTCGCGGTCGGGGACTCTCGGCTCCGGACCTAGGGCTGTCCCTCGGGGCCACAGGAGCCGGAGCAGGTCCACTTGCTCGGGACACGGTCTCCCCACTGGCCCAGTGCACCCCACACCTAGCTCCTCCGCTCGGTCCCCTCCCGGGCTGGATCGGGGAGCCGCTGACTCACCGCTGGCCCCGCCCGGAACCTGGGGAGGGGACGGCAGTAGGGCGGGACTCGACGATCCAGGGACTGGGTCGGGAGGGGAGGTCCTCGGGTCTCCCAGAAAAATCAGAGATTGGGGGTGCTAAGGAAGTCCTGGGAACCTCCTTGTCTCTGACTTCTCCTGAACACAGAACTTTGTTTCCTGCCTCAGTTTCCCTGCGTCATTAATCAGGAGGGGGGGGTCCATCCTCACGCAAGAAGCAACAGTTATGGGCAGGGACACGCCCTCGAGGATGCTCAAATGGGATCTTAGAAGGAGGAGATTCTACAGTCCAAATTCTAGGTTTGCTAGGACTGTGGTCCAGGAGAACCTGGAAGCGGAAGCCAGGGTTGGGGGTGAAAAGCCAGTGGTGTATTCATGAAGGCATATCTGCTTTCTCTACATGGTCTAGTTTTCCGATCGAAATTCTGTTGTATAGTTTTGTTTTGTTTTAAATTTTGAGACTACTTTTTTTCCCCAGCTTCAAGGAGAAAATAAAATCTATATCTCAGGAGTTCCTAGGGAATCTCTAAGATTTCTTGCTAAGTGTTAAAATTGTAATAATATAAAAATGCCATAAAACCTGTAAAAAAATAAATAAATAAAAGTCAGCAGTGCCGGCGACGGGAAGGGAGACCGGGAGGCCCCTGCAGGGGGAAACAGAAAGCTGAACTGTGGGGCGTGGGGCTTGGGGCAGGGGCCGGCCTCTCCTGGTAGCCCGCCAGCTTTAACCCGGCCACTTCTGCTTCCCGGATAGGGCCCCTTCTGTGCCCCTTGCCCTCTTCCCGCTGGTCGGTTGCCTTGGAGATGGGGTGTTGGATGGGGCTCTCGGCTCTAGGAGAGAGACCGAGTGCGGCACGCCGTTGGTGGGGGTGGTTGCTGGTCCTACTGTGAGAATAAAGCAAAGGTCAGACAGAAGAGTATGAATGGGCTGGAGGTCGTAGTTCAGTGACAGGGCCGGGGTGTCATCCCTGGGGCTGATACAAAGAAACAAACACTCAGGACTAGGTACAGTCCTGGAGACACCTGAATAAACAAGCAGGTAGAACAGAGGGAGAATCACTCTGTCCCTCTGCAATAACCGGGATTTGGGGGAGGGATACTGGGGATCGAACTCAGGGGCATTCTACCTCTGGACTACACTCCCAGCCCGATTTTATTTTATTTTATTTTTTATTTTTATTTTGTTTTTTTTTAGTACTGGGGATAGAACCCCGGGGCATTCTACCTCTGAGCTACACCCCCAGCCCTATTTTTCTTTCTTTCTTTTTTGCAGTACTGAGGATTGAACTCAGGGACATTCTACCTCTGAGCCACACCCCCAGTCCTTTTTTTTTTTTTAATTCTTTATTTTGAAACAGGGTCTCACTAAGTTTCAGAGAGCCTCACTAAGTAGCTGAGGCTGGCCATGAACCCGGATCCTCTGGTCTCAGCCTCCCAAATACTGGGATTACAAAGGTGAGCCACCATATCTGGCTTATTCTTTATTTTGAAACAGGGTTTCACTAAATTGCAAAGGGTCTCACTAAGTAGCTGAGGCGGTCAAGAGTCCTGATCCACCTGTCTCAGCCTCCCAAGTACTGAGATTACAAGTGTGTGCCACCACACCCAGTTTGGATTTTGAATGTACTATCAAACTCTGTATGATCTGCTGAAAAAGTTCCAAGAGCCGGGCGTGGTGGCACACACTTGTAATCCTGGTACTTGGGAGGCTGAGACAGGAGGATCGTAGGTTCGAGGACAGTCTCAGCAAGTAATGAGACTCGTCAACCTAGCAAGACCCTGTTTCCAAATAAGAAATAAAAAATTGGGCTGAGGTTGTAGCTCCAAGGTAGAATCCCCTGGGTTCAATCCCCAGTACCACAAAAGAAAAGAAAAGAAAAGAAAAGCTCCAAGACACATCCCCCAACAGGACACCTTTTAGTCTCCACACCCCAAATAATTCCTCCTGTGCTCAGCCATCCCTTTTCTTTCCTCCTCACCACCCTCTGTCCAACAAAAGGCCTACAGTTCCAGGAAAATGTGCAAGCCTGCAGAGACACAGCAGAAGAACAGGGCTCAGAACTTAAAAGAAAGGGAGAGTCTGGTGCCTGTAATCCCTGTACTTGGGAGGCTGATACAGGAGGATCACAGGTTGGAGGACTGTCTCAGAAACTTAGGGTGGCCGTGTCTCAAAATAAAAAAAGGGCTGGGGGTGTAGCTGAGAGGTAGAATGCCCCTGGTTTAAGCCCCAATATGGAAGAGGAGAAGGAGAAGCAAGAGAGAAGGAGAAGGAGCAGGAGGAGGAGGAGAAGGAGGAGGGGGAGCAGGAGGAGGAGGAGGAGGAGAGAGGCATAATTGGAGAAGGAATAGGGTGGAGTGACATGATGTTGCTGCTGGAAACCAGCAGTTGGTGGTTTCCTCTTGGACTTCCTCTTCTATGGGTTTTCTCCTCCCTGAGGGAAGGTTCTCTCTCTTCCTCAGAAAGACAGGATATATATTTAGTGTTTGCTTTCAGTTGCAATATTCTATACGGGTGTGCGTGTGTGTGTGTATGAATCCCCTCCATGGACCCACAAAATCTGCACATGGAGCTAGGCGTGGGATGCACACCTGTAATTCCAGTACATGGGAGGCTGAGACTGGAGGATCACAGGTTCGAGGACAGCCTCAGCAAGTAGTAAGACTCTCATCAGACTAGCGAGATTCTGTTTCAAAATAAAAATTAAAAAGAAAGACTAAGGGTGTACACCCCCAGTGCCACCCCCCCCCTCACATATCTGCACATGGGGACCCCTTCCTACTAACAGGGTCGGAGGAGCCCAAAGCAGCCCTACTTCCCAAGTCCTCTCCTGCTCCTCAGTGTCGGCCAGAGGACCTGCCCCGCCAAGAGCCCTCTGGGAGAAGCCCAGGTAAATGGGGCCGGTGGTAGCTCAAACAGGTTGGGCAGCCTCTCCCCCGCCTCTCTTTTCTCCTTCAGCTTTACAGCTGCAGCTGCCTTCATCATCAATATTGACCTTGGCTACCTGCAAGGCCCATTGCCTTAACTCCTTAGCGACAAGCAACGCGGTCCTCTCCTGGAACCACCCTCAGGATTTGAGGCCAGGGGCCGCACCCCTGAAGGTTCTGCCTCCTTGCCCCTCCTCCTCTCCTCTCCTCTTCTCTCTTTTCTCTTCCTTCCTTTCTCTCTCTTCCTTTTTCTTTCTTCCTTTCTCTCTCTCTCTCTCTCTTTCTCCCTCTCTCTCTCTCTCTCTCCTTTCCTTCTCTAGGTTTCTCTTTTGCCCTCTTCCCTTTCTTGGCTTGGTAAACCAGTCCCTAATCTCCTCACACCCCAGATTGGAAGGTGCGTCCCTCCCTGCCACTCCCCAGAGCTGTCACCAACCTCCTCCACGTTTCCATAGCTCCGTTGCTCAACAATTTGCCAGGGGTAACCATTAACCAGCCCTTAACTCGCCCCCCCCCCTTTCTCTCTGGCGGGGACTTTCCAGTCACTGGTCAGCACAGCCAGGCCATCTCACCATCTTCCCTAATCTCCTGGGCCCTATCTTCCCATCTAAGGGCACCCAGAATAAAGCTGCCGGGCTGTAGCTCAACACTAGGCTGACTGCTTGCCTAGCATATGCAAAGCTCTGGGTTGGATGACTGCACTGCAAAGAGAGAGAGAGAGAGAGAGAGACAGACAGACAGACAGACAGACAGACAGAGGCATTCTACCTCCGAGCTACACCCTCAGTCCTATTTTTTATTCTTTATTTTGAAGCAGGGTCTCACTAAGTTGTGGAGGGCCTCATTAAGTAGCTGAGGCTGGCCGAGAACCTGCCATCCTCCAGTCTCAGCCTCCCAAGTACTGGGATTACAAGTGTGTGCCACCACGACCAGCTTTATTTTTATTTTAAACAGGCTCTCACTACTTCCTGAGGCTGTCCTGAAACCTGCGATCCTCCTGTCTCAGCCTCCCGTGCACTGGGACGACAGGCATGTACCACCTGGACCCAGGACGCCATCATGTTCATCACTTCAAGCCCACCAGAATAGGCACTAAACAGATGCTGAATGAATGAATGACACCCTCTGTACTTGGGAGGCTGAGACAGGAGGATTTCAGGTTAGAGGTCAGCCTCAGCAATTTGGTGAGACCCTGTTTCAAAATTAAAAATAAATAAATAAAAAGGGCTGGGGGTATAGTAGCTCAGAGGTAGAATGCTCCTGGATTCAATCCCCAATACCAAAATAAATAAATAAATAAATAAATAAATAAGTAAAGTTTGGCCCTGCAGTGCCTGCAAGGGGGTGGTTGTACCTTGTACCCAGGAAACAGGCAAAGTAGGGCTGAGAGAGGAGTCCCACTTCTTATTTCCACTCAGTTTTACTTAAAACACTCAAGTAGCTCATACTTTATTTGCCAGGCGTTGTTCTAAGTTCTTTATAAATATTAACTCAGGAGGTATAAATATTAACTTAGAGTTGTTGTTGGCAAAGGTTGAATTAACGTTGCTTCTCGCCACTCTCCAGGGGAAAAAAAGTGCCTCTGGCCCTTTAAGGTCGGCCTTGTCCTCAAACCCCTCCCCATTCCCCTAGACCCCTTCCCTGGGGTCCAGCTCCGCTTCCGACCTTCCGGTGGGCCCCACCCCACGTCAATCAAAGCCTAAGCGCTCTGGAGGCCTGGGGCCCGCTGCTAAGCAACGGCAGAGGGCGGGAAGTTTGAACGTTCTAGCACCGCCCCAAATGCGAATAGACCAATCAGCACCCGGACTTTTCATCGATTGCAGTCGCTCCTCCTCTTCGCCCCGTCGGAGCTCCAGGCTGCATCCGGGTCCCTCCGACCAATAGTGGCTAAGAGGGTGGGTCCGCGCTCCGGCGCGCCCCTTCTCGCGGTAGTTGGTCAGCGAGGCGGCGGTATCGCGTCTGTAGCGACCCGGGTGACTGAAAAGGCGGGAAAACGCCTCAAGTTGGCGGCGGGCGGTGACGGCCAGAGGCGTACCTGGCAAAAACAGAGCGATTTAGACACGTGTCAATCGTCCTACGGGGCACTCACCTTTTCCTTCCAAAGTACAATCTCCGTGCGGCAAAATCGAGGGCGCGGCGCGAGTTTCCCACGGTCCTTCCTTCAGTTTAATACCTGAGAGGGCGCCCCTCGAAATGCCCGCCCCTGTCCCCTCGGCCCTCTCCCCGGCGTGGTCCGCTTGGCACCCCCATCCAGTGAAATGTCGCTTCTGAGCCCCCTTCCCTTCCCGTCCCCGCAGAGGCTCCGAGCCATGGCTTCCTTCAGAGCGACCCCAGGCGGGACACCGCAAGGACCGGGACCCGGGGTGACGTCGGCCAAATTCCCCAGCTTGGATCCAATGCCGGGCCCCGAGGAGGCGGAGGAGGACGAGGACGAGGACGAGCCAGCCGAGGTCTCCCAGGGGCGCAGGAGAGTGGACAGGAAGGACCAGATGTTAGGATGAAAAGGCATTGGGAAGGGCTGGCAAGGCATCCCTGAGTGGTTCACACTAACTGGGGTGTCAGTGCCTATCTCAGTATTTGACAAAATGATTGACAGTTTAAAAAAAAAAAAGCATGACAAGCCGGGCACACTCCTGTAATGTCAGTACTTGGGAGGCTGAGACTGAGGGATCGCAGGTTCTCGGCCACCCTCAGCTACTTAGTGAGGCCCTCTGCAACTTAGTGAGACCCTGTTTTAGAATAAAGAATAAAAAAATAAAGCCGGGCATGGCAGTGCATACTTGTAATCCCAGTACGTGGGAGGCTGAGGTTGGAGGATCCAGGTTTGCCGCCAGCCTCAGCTACTTAGTGAGGCTCTCTACAACTTAATGAGACCCTGTTTCAAAATAAAGAATAAAAAAAATAGGGCTGGGGGTGTAGCTCGGAGGTAGAATGCCCCTATGTTCAATTCCCAGTACCGGAAAAAAAAAAAAAAGGCCATGCATGGTAGCGCAGGCTTGTAATCCCAGTACTTGAGAGGCTGAGACAGGAGGATCGACAGGACCTGAGGTTGGAAACCAGTCTCAGCTACTTAGTGAGGCCCTCTGCAACTTAGTGAGACCCTGTTTCCAAATAATAAAAAGGCTGGGGGTGTAGCTCGAAGGTAGAATACCCTTGGCTTCAATCTCCAGTCCTGAAAAAAAAAAAAATCGGGCTAGGGGTATAGCTCAGAGGTAGCATACCCCTGGATCTATCTCCAGTTCCATAATAAATAAATAATAAAGTAAAAAAATAAAAGGGCTGGAGGTGTAGCTCTTAAAAAAAAAAAAAAAAAAAAAGGTGTGAAATACTGGTTTTCTTTCTTCCTTCCGGGACAGATCCATCTGTGTGTGCTGTGGAATTCAGGACACCTTGGCATTGCCTACTATGACACTAGTGACTCCACTGTCCATTTCATGCCAGATGCCCCGGACCACGAGAGCCTCAAGCTCCTCCAGAGAGGTGGGTGCACAGCCATGAGTGCCTCTGCTCTCTGAAATGGGAAGTTTCACGCCTGTGTCCTTACCTGGCTTAATCTCTGTTATAGTTGACTATCAGAGGCTCCTCTTGTTTTTAGAAACTAATTTCAGCCGGGCATGGTAGCGCATGCTTGTAATCCCAGTACTTGGGAGGCTGAGACTGGAGGATACAGGTTCACAGCCAGCTTCAGCTACTTAGTGAGGCCCTCTGCAACATAGTGACCCTATTTCAAAATAAAGAATAAAAAATAGGACTGGAATGTAGCTTGGGGGTAGAATGCCCCTGAGTTCAATCCCCAGTACTGGAAAAAAGACAAAAAACAAAAACTAATTTCAGCCAGGCATGGTGGTGCACACTTGTAATCCCAGTTCTTGGGAGGCTGAGACAGAAGGATTGCAGGTTTGAGGACAGCCTCAGCAAGTAGTGAGACTCTCATCAACCTAGAGAGACCCTATTTCTTTCTTTTTATTTATTTATTTTTGTGTGTGTGGTACTGAGGATTAAACCCAGGGGCATTCTAACTCCAAGCTACACCCCCAGTCCTATTTTTTATTCTTATTTATTTATTTATTGTGGTACTAGGGATTGAACCCAGGGGCATTCTACCTCTGAGCTACACCCCCAGCCCTATTTTTTTTTTGTTTTAGTCTTTATTTTGAAACAGGGTCTCATTAAGTTGCGGAGGGCCTCACTAAGTAGCTGAGACTGCAAACCCAAATTCTCCTGTGTCAGCCTGCCAAGTACTGGGATTACAAGTGTGCACTACCACACCTGGCAGCGAGACCCTATTTCAAAAGAAAGATAAAATAGAGCTGGGGGGTGTGGCTCAGAGGCAGAATGCCCCTTGTTCACTCCATAGTCTCTCTCACTCATGCACACTTCTTTACTTCAATTGGTGTCTTTTCTCTTTTCAAGTTGTGGATGAAATCAGTCCCCGGTCTATTGTTACCAGCGCCAAACAGGATGAGAATATGAGTCGGTTCCTAGGGAAGCTTGGTAAGGACGGAGTCAGAGAGGGGGAAAATGGGAAAGGACTGAATTGGGTGTGAGGGAGAGCGGGACAGAAGCCGGACTGAGACAGATAGCGTGATGCTCCTTTCTTTGCCTCCCCCACAGCCTCCCAGGAGCACAGAGAGCCAAAGAGACCTGAAGTCGTATTCTTGCCAAGTGTGGATTTTGGTATTTCCTTTTGGCTTTGCCAACCGCCATCCAGTGTCCCCACCCTTTCTTCTAACTCCCTCCCATCATCAGAGACCTTATCCTCAGCCTTATCCTGAACCTTCGTGCTTTCTATGCCCCTTGACCACAGCCCCCAAGATCTCTCCTGTTCCCTACCCATTAATAATCTACAGTTAATTGTGAAGCCTTCAGTTGGGCATGTCTAGGGATGAGGGTCTTCCCTAAGAGAATGATGCTTTCTGAATAGTTTTGATTGTCGGAATTTTCTCCTTTAAGCCAGTCATTTATCACTGGGGGAAAAAAAATCATTGCCTTAGTGACCCCAATGACACTTCTATAACCTTCCCAGGTTTGCAAAAATGATAGGGAATGTTCTTTCCTAATTAGATGTTAGGGCATTAGTCTTATTAGTTTCTCTATTGATACAATCTTTTTGACCAAAAATCCCCAATTCCAGACAGATAGCTATCTTTCTCTCCTGAGTCATTTATCTTTCAGGTTATGTTCTTAGCCAAATCCTGGAATTATTGAATAAAGAATAAAAGGATTGTAATCCCAGCATTTGTGAGGCTGAGACCGGAGGATCCGGGTTCTCGGCCAGCCTTAGCTACCTAGTGAGGCACTCCGCAACTTAGTGAGACCCTGTTTCAAAATAAAGAATAAAAAATAGGGCTGGGGGAATAGCTCGGAGGTAGAATGCCTCTGAGTTCAATCCCCAGTACCGCAAAAAAAAAAAAAGGAGCTGGGTGTGGTGGTGCACACTTGTAATCCCACTACTTGGGAGACTGAGACAGGCGGATCCGGGTTCGTGGTCAGCCTCAGCTATTTAGTGAGGCCCTCCACAACTTGGTGAGACCCTGTTTTAAAATAAAGAATAAAAAATAGGACTAGCGGTGTATCAGAATACCCCTGGGTTCAATCCCCAGTACTGCAAATAAATAAATAAAAGAATAAAAGGAGTATTGGACTAATAATCTGAAATGTTGGTTCTTGCGTCAGCTTTCCGTTAATTGCCAGTGTAAGATTAGGCAGTTACATCATCTCTCTTGCTTCTCTTGTCTTATTCTTAAAGTGAGGTGAATAAATGGGCTATAAGACTCCCCCACCTCCCCCCAAATAGGTCTGGAGATAAGCAAACAGCGTCTCCTTTCTGGAAACTACTCCTTCATCCCAGAGTCCATGACTGCCACTGAGAGAATCCTCTTCCTCTCCTCCATTATTCCCTTTGACTGCCTCCTCACGGTGAGCGGGCTCCCTGGGGATAAGGGCTGGGGTGCAGCAACCAGAGAAGGGCACAAGCACCCATACCTGGGGCTGAGCTCTGGAAGGTCCTGGACCAGCCCTGGAAAACAATAGTCTTCTCTAGTCCTGGCCAGCCCCCAGGACAGTAGGATTTATGCCTGCTTCGCTGCCGATCCCCTCCCAGGTTCGGGCTCTTGGAGGACTACTTAAGTTCCTGGGTCGAAGAAGAATTGGAGTTGAACTGGAAGACTACGGTGTCAGCGTCCCCATCCTGGGCTTTAAGAAATTTGTCTTGTAGGTGATTCACCCTAACCGCAGCCACAGGGAATAGGTTTGGGAGGCCTAGAAAGTAGGACAGGGTGGGGGCAGGAGGAGGCAGTCACCCAGGGAGTGAAGTGCTCCAGGACGCACAGGAGATCCTGAGGGGCCGGGGCGCTCTGGGGACAAGGGGTTCAGAGAGGGGAACAAGTGGCAGCGCTTTGGAGTGAGCTCGGCTCCTTGACGCTGCAGCCACCTTCCCTTCTGCTTGTTTTCTGTCCCCAGGACCCATCTGGTGAGCATAGATCAAGACGCATATAGGTAAGGAGGTGAGGCAGGCTGCTGTCTGGGGAGAAGAGGATTAAGTTTAATTCGCTAATAATCCTAATGAGGCGCTAGTTTCCTTAATCCTGGGGCTATTAAGACCTTTCCCCGAAGGAAAGGAAAGGGGCGGGGGAGAAGGGGAGCTGAGGGGAAGAAAGGGAGAGAAGCACAAAGGTATCACCACCTTTGCCTTTCTTCTCCCCTCCCCGCCCTGCCCCGAGCTACCCTGCTAGGCATTGAATCC
>PVLC010046534.1:0-11399 GCA_004027655.1 Graphiurus murinus | reverse complement strand
TTCTTATTTTTATTTTCTCTCTGTGAATGGTGTCTTGTACTGAGTTGCAATTACTCTGGTATTTCTTCTGCCTGCTCTATTGGTGTCTTTGGTGGGTTTCAGTTGTTGACTTCTAGGATCTAGCAAAAGCTAAAAAGCAACCAATCCTCTGAACAAACATACATAAATCGAAGCAATGCAAAGTTAAAACAGTAAAAACAGAACAAAGCAAGGCAAAAAACCCCAGAAAACAAGGACCGTCAGCAAGAAGCAAGATAAAAATCCCTGCAAGTTTGTAAGAAAAGACCTGGTTTGGCCTCTCCAGATATTTGGGTAGGTTTCTGCTGCTGTGGGCGGCCGACAAGATGGCGGCTGCTCCTGCTGTGCACGCGCCGGCTCCGCCGTTCTCCCTGGTCTGCTCCTTAGATTCCGATCAGCTGCCCGTTTCTTTACTCACTTTTAAGCTGCTTTTCTTCTCCTTCCTTCTGTCGAGAAGCTGCTCTGCGGTCGTTTTGATTCAAGCTCTGCAGTGCAGTTATCTCTGCTCCGGCTCTGCGGGGAGAGGTGAGCTGGGATGGGCCTGCACGTGCTTAAGCTGGTCATACCACGCGTTCTGGACTCTGTCGGAGGTGCCTCGAAATGCTGCCTGGCTAGGATGGGGAGTTCGGGAGTCGCTTACTCCGCCTCTGGCCGGTGGGGTGCAGAGGGTTGTTGTATATTTCTTTTTTAGTAGATCCCACGCCGGGGGCCGGCTCAATGGCGGCTTCCGCTCAGCAGCGTGGCTCCGCAGCCGCGGTGACGGGCTTCTTTGCTCTCCCTGGTCGGCCTTCCGGGTTCTGCTCAGCTGTATTCCAGTTTTCACAGCGTTTTTCACCCCTTTGTTGCTTTTTTCCTCTTTAAAAAGTTGGTTCCACGACTGATTTGAATCGAGCTCACAGCGCCTCTTGAGACGTGTCTCACTCCGTCGCCATATTCTCGGAAGTCCACTCCATTTTCTACTTGCCCTGTCAGTGTAGCATATTTTCCTCCTGGCAGTGGGCAGAACCCCCTAGATGAGAGTCTTCAAGGGAGAATGGAGAGGGAGAATGACATTTCTAGGTTTTATGGCTTGCTGTGGGGGAGAGTGGTTTACATTTCTACAACAGGCCTTGGGGAAGAGGATTTATAGGGATGATGGGACTGTCTCTCCCATCTCTGAAGGTTCAAGTCTCTAACTCTACTGAAACAAACTGACAATAGGAAGATTAACATGAGGAAAATCATGCACGCTTATTAATTTATACAAGTATATGAGAGCCAGCCGGGCGTGGTGGCGCACGCTTGTAATCCCAGCATTCAGAAGGCTGAGACCAGATGATCCGGGTTCGAGGCCAGCCTCAGCTACTTAGTGAGGCCCTCCGCAACTTAGTGAGACTCGGTTTCAAAATAAAGAATAAAAAATAGGGCTGGGGGTATAGCTTGGAGGTAAAATGCCCCTGAGTTCAATCCCCAGTACCGAAAAAAAAAAAAAAAAAAAAAAAAAACAAGTATATGAGAGCCATACAAAATATGAAACTCGGGGAAGGACCAGATGATTGAAGCATGAACACTCTCTTCATAGGGAAGAGGGCAGTGGGGGATGTGGACAACTTTATAGGGGGAGTAAGTGATTTTTTGTTTGTGTGTTTTGAAACAGGGTCTTGCTAAGTTGCTGAGGGTCTCACTAAGTTGCTGAGGCTGGCCTTGAACCAGAGATCCTCCTGTCTCAGCCTCTTAGGTATTGGATTATAGGTGAATGTCACCTCACCCAGCTATATGTCATACTCTGAGGCATCATTTTCTTAGCCCCATCAATACTAGCAGGTGGAAGAAAGAGAAAGTGAGTTTCACACTCAGAGATGTTCACTGCAATATTATTTATAATAGTGTCGCAGGAGACCAGGCATGGAGAGATGACAACCAGGAGACCAGGATGGGAAGGAGAATTCCTTCATTTCTGCCAGCGGGGCCCAGAGGACTAAAGTCCCAAGTCTGAGCCCCAATGATGTCCGCATACAGATTATACAGCCTCAGGGTGATGGGGCAGGTCTTGATTGGCTCAACAGGTGCGTAAACTTGGGTAAGGTTTCAGGTTCTTTTCCTGAGCCTGATTTCCTCTAACTGCTTTTGTGTGGAAGGTGTGTGGCTTGGGCTCCACATGGTGAGTATGGGGTGGTGCCATATTAGGATCCTGCCTCAATAGTGGAAAAAAAAAAAAAGCCCCAGTAATAGAAGAATTCTTAGTACTAAGCTATATATACTTTTTAGTGCCATTAAGCTCAATTTTCCTGGGGCTAGGGATGTAGCCCAATCCTCAACCTCCCCACCCACACACACACACAAAGTTCAATTTTCCAAGGAGATTTTAGTATCATAAGTTATTGATCTCATTATAAGTGGGAGAATAAGATATGAAATCATACATAGCTTATTATCATAAGTGATATGCATAGACAAAAAGGTTACTGGGGGACTGATAATATATTGCTCAGCTGTGTGACTTCCAAATGAGTGATTTTTGCATGTGTGTGGGGCACTGAGGACTGGATACAGGAGCGTTCTATCTCTGAGCTATACTTTCAGGATATTTCATTTTTTATTTATAAATGCCAAGTTACAGTGCTGGCCTTGAACATACAATCCTCCTATTTCAGATTCCCAAGTACAAGTACTTGGATTCTAAATGTGTACCACCACACACAGCTCTGTGTGTGCATAGGGGGGTGTACTGGGGATTGAACTCAGGGGCATCCAACCTCTGAACTGTACCCCAGCCCTATTTCTTACTCTTTATTTTGAAGCAGGGTCTCACTAAGTAGCTGAGGCTGGCCTTGAACCTGTTATCCTCCTGTCTCAGTCTCCCAAGTACTGGGATTACAAGCATGCACCACCACAGCCATCATTTTATTTTATTATTTTATTTTATTTTTTGGTAGTGCTAGGGACTGAATCCATGGCCTTGTGCACACTAGGCAAGTGCTCTACCACTGAACCACATCCCCAGTCCCCCCCTCAACACCTGAATCTTGACAGCCCAAACTGTTCCCCTATATCATCAAATGCCCTTGGGTTGGGGGAGGGCATAAATATAAATGACTTCTTTTCAAGAAGTTTCTGGACCAGGACTGGTGGCACATGCCTGTAATCCCAGTTACTCAGGATGCTGAGTCAGGAGGGTTGCAAGTTCGAGGCTGGACTGGGCAAATTAGTGATATGCTGTCTCAAAATTTAAAAAAAAAAAAAAAAACATATAAAGAGCTGGGAAGTAGCTCAGTGGTAGAGTGCCTGCCTACCACATATAAGGACCTGGGTTCAATTCCCAGTTTACACACACAAAGAAGTTTCTGGAATGAACAATAAAGTTATTTGCAACTTTTATGTCCTTGCCAAGAGTTTCCCATAATAGTAAAGCTGCACTGATAGTGGAAGAGAGAATTATGTTAATAAAGACTCTAGGCCTGGTTGGAGGAGGTGGCTTAGGTTCTCCTCCCTGCCCTCCAGCTCAGCCTCCTAATCCTCTCCCACCACTGAGGCCATGGGCTGGACGTCAGCCTCCTAACCTCCTATCTGTGGTCAGCTTGGCTCTAGAAAAGATTATATTTCTAAAGGTGAGAATCAGTAGCTTCCAAGGAATGAAGAAAAACTAGCTAAGATACATTGAGTCTTTAGTTGAACACAGTAGACTTTCATTACCCAAATGGAGAGGTGTCAAACACCATTTTATAGATAAGGAAACTGACAGAGACTTAGAAAAGTGAAGAAAATCACTCCTGCCACCTAGTTAGCAAATGGTGAAGTAAAAATGATCCATGGCAAGCTGGGCATAGTGGTACACACATGTGATCTCAGTACTTAGGAGGCTGAGACACAAGAACCACAGGTTCAAAGCCAGTCTCAGCAATTTAGCGAGGCTTTCAGCAACCTAGCGAGACCTTGTTTCCAAATAAGAAATAAAGCCGGGCGTGGTGGCGCACGCTTGTAATCCCAGCATTTGGGAGGCTGAGACGGGAAGATCCGGGTTCGTGGCCAGCCTCAGCTACATAGTGAGGCACTCTGCAACTTAGTGAGACTCGATTTCAAAATAAAGAATAAAAAATAGGGCTGGGGGTATAGCTCGGAGGTAGAATGCCCCTGAGTTCAATCCCCAGTACCACAGAAAAAAAAAATAAAACAAATAAGAAATAAAATCAGGCTGGGGGTATAGCTTAGAAGTAGAATGCTTCAGGGTTCAATCCTCAGTACCACAAAAATAAATAAAATAAAATAAAAATAAAGAGGGCTGGGATTGTATCTCAGAGGTAGAATGTCCCTGGGTTCAATCTCTAGTATCAAAAAAAAAAAAAAAAAGAAGAAGAAGAATTCATGACACTCGTTGAAGATGATAAGCAGACTTTACTCAAGAAGGGGCTATCGTATGAGTACAAGGACCACTGTTATGGGGCCGTGTAGTAGGGACGAGAGATTGAGCTTAACTCCAAATGTAGCATGTAGCATGGGCAGGTGGGAGTGAATAGCCAGGAGTAGGGTGGGGATCAGTGGATGGACAATTACTAAGAGGAAACGTCAGTATCAAGGGGAGATTCTGGCTAGAGTGTCCTAACAGGATTCCTGCTGAAGACAGATCAACATACTCAGATATCCCCTAGAGAATGGTGGAGACTGAGAACTTGATTAGATACTGAGGATGATCAGATATTGAGGGTGAGGGCTTCTTGCTAACCGGACATAGCACGAGTCTTGTTAAAACGGGCCCACGCTGGGACAACACAGAAGATGAAAAGTCAGGCTTAGTTGAAAAAGAGTTCGGAAGTGCTGGAGCAGAGCTTTTTCAATGGTTGAAATCCATCGCAAGGGTTGCCAGATTTAACAAAGTGCTCGTTGTTTATCTGGAGTTCAAATTTAGCTGTGTCCCACGGTTTCTCTGACAACCCTACTTCAACATTTCTTCTTTGACCTCACATGAAGCTCCTTTTTGAGAGTTAGGGTTAGGGTTAGGACTGTGGACTACTAGCGCCTTCTCTACTTTGAGCGCCTGGCAGCACGCTGCAGCCGCAGCCACCCAGCAGCCAGACTTGGGCAGGGGGCTCTGGGTACTCTACCGACAACAGGAATCCGCTCAGGAATTATGGGGAAGAAATCCAGGTATTCAGGTTCGAAACCACATAGGAGAAGAGGTTTTTTAAACGATTTGGTAGAACTGCAAGTTCAGATCCTATCCCTTCTGTTTCCCCAAATCGGCTATTCTGCAAAGAGCAGGTTCAAGACACTCAAGTGTGTGTGTGTGTGTGTGTGTGTGTGTGTGTGTGTGTGTGTGGTGGTGGTGGTGGTGGTGGTGTGTGTGTAGGGGGGCGGTTTACAGGGGATAGAACTCCAGCTCATTCTACCTCTGAGCTACACCCCAGACCCCAGGGTCTCACTCACCAAGTAGCTGAGGCTGGTTGAGAACCTGCGATCTTCCTGTCTCAACCTCCCAAGTACTGGGATTACAAATGAGCACCACCACACCCAGCTAGGCCCTCAATTTTTAAGGACCAAAGAAAGGGCTGCTGAAATCTGTCCCTCCTCATCCCAGGCCCAGGGCCCCGCATGGCCCTCTGACCCCTCTGCCCACTTCCATATATGTGAGAAGTCCCATCCAATTTGAGAGCAGCTTGTTAAAAATAGCAAGAGGGGCTGGCTGTGGTGGTGTACGCTTCTAATCCCAGTACTTGACAGGCTGAGACAGGAGGACTGAAGGTTCAAGGACAGCCCCAGCAGATAGTGAGATTCTCAACAACCTAGCAAGATCCTGTTTTAAAACAAAAAATAAAATTGGGCTGAGGGGTTGAATGCCCCTAGATTCAATCCCCAGTGCCACAAAAACAACAAACAAA
This sequence comes from Graphiurus murinus, assembly GCA_004027655.1. Classification (NCBI taxonomy): domain Eukaryota; kingdom Metazoa; phylum Chordata; class Mammalia; order Rodentia; family Gliridae; genus Graphiurus; species Graphiurus murinus. The sequence continues at coordinate 5,529 of PVLC010046534.1, read as the reverse complement.
CAAACACAACAACAAAAGCCCAGCAAGAGTGAGGCAATCTTGCCAGGGTGGAGGACAAGTCCTGCCAGTTACCTCCACGTGACTCTCCTTTTCTATAGACAGTGTTGGTACTATACAGGGTCCATACATATTCCTGGGGTAAGTGTGCTGTCCTCTGTACCAGGATATTTCAAGAGCCAAATGTGTCAGGGAGAAAAAGGATTATCTTTTCCTTACTGATGTCCAGGTTCATGGCCAGCACCTCCATAACAAAAGAAAGGCCAACAGGAGAAAAGCATCACAAATGTATTTACCCAGAGTCTTACACATTCACACGGTGATGAGATAGTTTAAGGATACAGTTCTTAGAATATATTCCTGTTAAGTGATGGATGATTATACTCGCACTGTCATGACGCCATGCCTTGGGGTGTTGTGTTCTGCACCCTGACACTTGCAAACTTGGGCCCTGCTTTGGGGGACTGTTGAGGAGACAGAACTGTCACTCAGTACAGAAAGTACTGAAGAGGCACATCCTACATTCCACTCCAGGCATCAGGAAATCCACCTGCTGGTCAGGTGAACCTTTTAAATAAAGGCAAGTGTCAGAGGAAGCAGACTGCTATCCTGTAGAGGGCCTAGGAAGGGGGCCAACGTCGAGGACATGAGGGCAGCCTTTAATTGCTGAGAGTGACTTGTGGCCAATAGCCAGTAAGAAAACAGAGACTCAAAGCCTGGTGCAGTGGCACACACCTGTTCTCCCAGTACTTGGGAGGCTGAGACAATAGGATCACAGTTTTGAGAGAACTTAGTGAAGCAGTGAGGGTGGTAGCTCAGAAGTAGAATGTCCCTGAGTTCAATCCCCAGCAACACACATGAAAGGAAAAAAAAAGAAAAAGAGAGAGAGAGAGAAAGAGAAAGGAACGGAAATGAAATGAAGTGAAATCAGGGACCCAGTCCTACAAGTGCAGGGAACTGAATACTGCCAAAGGTGACAAACACATTTGTGCCATGTTAAGTTGTGAGGTATGCAGTAGTTTGCTAGGCAGCATGAGGAAACTCATGTAGGCAGTGTCCACAGGCCTCTCCTTACACCTGGGCACCTCCATTCTGGAGCGCCCACCCAATGCCTGGCTTCCTTCTTAGGTAGAAAGAGCAGTAGAGCTAACTTAATCCTGTAGGGTATACTGTACAAGGGTGTATTGTCCAAGAGATCCTCTATATCTCCAGCCTTGCTCTAATGTCTAAAATTCCATCAATATTAATTTAACCAACAAATATTTATTGAGCACTATACCAGCCACTTATTGCCACAATAATGCCATATAATAAATTACATATAGCCAGGTGTGGTGGCACACGCTTGTAATCCCAGTCCTTGGGAGGCTGAGACCAGAGGATCTGGGTTCATGGCCAGCCTCAGCTACTTAGTGAGGCACTCCGCAACTTAGTGAGACCCTGTTTCAAAATAAAGAATAAAAAATAAAAAAAATAAATAAAAATAGGGCTGGGGGTATAGCTTGGAGGTAGAATGCCTCTGAGTTCAATTTCCAGTACCGCAAAAAAAAAAAAAAAAGAAGAATAAAAATAGGGCTGGGGGTGTAGCTCGGAGGTAGAATGCCCGTGATTTCAATCCCCAGTACCGCAAAGAATAAATAAATAAATAATAACATAAAAACAGTACCATGTGTCCCCTCCAAAATTCAAGTGCTAGAAACTTGATCTTCAATGCACCATTGTTGGGAAGTGGGGCCTTCAGGGTAGATGTTTCACAATAGATTGTTGAGAAAATGTTGAACAGAGGAAGTTTGTCCCTTCATCTTCCACCATGTGAAGTCAGGCTGGATTCCCAAAACCAATTTTCTTTCCCAGGCCTGACTCTCCCAAATTCCTGGGAAATCTGTAGATCCTATAATTAACTAAAAGATTACAAGACAGGTATCATATGTATTATATTATTATATTATATTATATATACATTTTTTTCAGTACTGAGGATTAAACCCAGGGACATTCTATCTCTGAGCTACACCCCAGCCCTATTTTTATTCTTTATTTTGAAACAGGGTCTCACTAACTAGCTGAGGCTGGCCTTGAACCTATGATCCTCCTGTCTCAGCCTCCCAAGTACTGGGATTACAAATATGTACCATCATGCCCAGCTCAGGTATAATATTTTTAAAAACCTATATTTTAGGATACTCTCCAGCTTATCTTCCAATCAGATAATGAAGACCCCAATCAGCCTGAGGACCCTAAGGTTGACCAGACCACCAGGAACTGCCTCAGGGACTACTGGATTGAGATTATCCTCACATACCTCCTCTAGCCCATTCCTCATGAAAGCCCCCTATAAGAAAAAAGGCCTGTACTTCCCAAACTGCCTTTCTCATCTTGAGGAGGCCTGCATTCTCTCCTGAATGTGCATTTCTTCCCTTTTCCCAAAACAAACCTCTGTCCATATCTCTGACTGGCGCGTGCTGAAATTCTTTTCCCTCACGTTAGCCAAGGACCCTACAGATCCTGAGATCCCAAGCTGAGGACTCACCACAGCAGGAGGGGCCTAAACAATTATAGGAAAAATTGGGGCCATTAACACAATCAGCACAAGCAATTACAGCAGGGTCAAATATATACAGGCATGATTCTGAGTGCTCAGTGTAGCATAGTGAATAAGCTTGTAATCTCAGTCTTTGGGAGGCTGAGACCAGAGGATCTGGGTTCATGGCCAGCCTCAGCTACTTAGTGAGGCACTCCGCCACTTAGTGAGACCCTGTTTCAAAATAAAGAATAAAAAAAAAAAAAAAAAATAGGGCTGGGGGTATAGCTCGGAGGTAGAATGCCCGTGAGTTCAATCTCCAGTACCGCAAAAAAAAAAAAAAAAAAAGAATAAAAATAGGGCTGGGGGTGTAGCTCAGAGGTAGAATGCCCGTGAGTTCAATCCCCACTACCGCAAAAATAAATAAATAAATAATAACATAAAAACATAGTACTGTTGTGGCATAACCCGGTCCCACTCGTGGGTCCTTGGCATTTGTGATTAAAAAGAATTTTAACACGTGCCAGTCAGGATCAAAAAGTAGGAATTTATTTAGGAAATTCAGGGAATGGGGGAGAAAGACAGGTGAGCAGGCATCTTCCTGTCCTGATGCGCTTCCCAGGTCCCGAAAAAGAGAGCGAGGCGTGGTTTTCTCCTGTCCTTTATAGGCTTGTAAGAAGGGTGGGCACAGAAGAGATCTGGACCTCCTCTTTCTTCAGGTATAGGTGGGCGATGAGTAGGTGGTCCAAGCTGGGCCCACCTCTTTCTCAGGTTTCAAGATGGGCTTGGCTGTAAATTTCCAGTGTCCTGTTGCCCCTGACTCTTAGGTGGGGGGCAGGGCCCAAGGTACTTCCAAACCTTGGCTGTAAATTTCCGGTGTCCTTTGTTCTAACTTAGGTGGGGGCAGGGCTTTGGGGGATTAGGATGTGGAACTTTTTAAAACTCCAGATTTAAAAAACTATATTTTTCCTTTCCCTCCCAATGTCTCCTTTTGCCTAAATTATTTCTTCTATCCTACATCAGTACCATGTGTCCCCTCCAAAATTCAAGTGCTAGAAACTTGATCTTCAATGCACCTTTGTTGGGAAGTGAGGCCTTCGGGGTAGATGTTATTTTATGTACAGTGGGGAACATAAACAATAAATAAGTAAAATGGGGAAGTTGCTTGATCCATGAAGAAAAAAGTGTGATTTGGTGCACAGATGAGAATGAGCGAGACCTACTTTATTTATTATTTACTTATTTTTGTAGTGCTGGGGATGGGACTCAGGGCCTCATCCATGCTAGGCAAGTGCTCCACCACTGAGCTACATCCCCAGTCCTTCTGCCCCGCATATTTTAGGTTGCTGAGGATCTGAAGGATACAAAGGAGTCAGGAGCCAGGCGTGGTGGCGCACGCTTGTAATCCCAGCATTCGGGAGGCTGAGACCGGAGGATCCGGGTTTGCGGCCAGCCTCAGCTACCTAGTGAGGCACTCGGAAACTTAGTGAGACTCAGTTTCAAAATAAAGAATAAAAAATAGGGCTGAGGGTGTAGCTCGGAGGTAGAATGCCCGAGTTCAATCCCCAGTACCGCAAAAAAAAAAAGAAAAAAAGGAGTCAGGGACAGAGAGGAGCAGAGGGCATAGCTGCAGAGGCTCTGAGCCTGGTTGGAGTACAATGAGCAAGGAAAACAAGGCAAAAATAAGATTAGAGAAGGGACAGGGATCCGTTGTAAGATCACATTGTATTCCAATGGAATCCACTGGAAAGTTCTTCTTTTCCTTTTTCTGTTTTTTTTTTTTTTTTCCCCTTGGTGGTACTGGGGATGGAACCCAGGGGCAGGGGCATTCTACCTTCGAGCCATACCCCCAGACCGATTTTATTCTTTTATTTGGAAACAGGGTCTCACTAAGTTGCAGATGGCCTCACTAAGTTGCTGAGGCTGGCCTTGAACCTGAGATCCTCCTGTCTCAGCCTCCCAAGTACTGGGATTACAAGCATGCGCCACCACACCTGGATGGGAAGGTTTCTTTGTATATCCCTTAAATCTGAAATGTCTTCAGTGTAAAATAACCTTTATAGCCAGGCATCATGGTATACTCCTATAATCTCAGAACTTGGGAGGCTGAGACAGGAGGATCACAGGTTTTGAGGCCAGTCTCAGCAACTTAGTGGGACCCTGTCTCAAAAATAAAATAAAAGCTGGGTGTGGTGGAAAAATAAAAGCTGGGTGGACCTGTAATCTTGTAATCTTGGAAGGCTGATACAGGAGGATCACAGATTTGTGGCAAACCTTAGCAATTTAGTGAGACTCTCAGAAACCTAGCAAGACCCAGTTTCCAAACATAAAATAAAAAAGAGTTGGGGATGTAGCTCAGAGGTAGCATGCCTGTGGGTTCAATCACCAATACATACATACATACATACATACATACATACATACATACATTCATAAATAAAATAAAAGATTGGCGTGGTGGTGCATGCCTATAATCCCCATACTTGGGAGACTGAGACAGAAGAATCACAGATTCAAAAGTGTCACTACTGTAAGTAGTGAGAGTCTTGTCAAATTAGCAAGACTCTGTTTCAAAAATAAAAATAAAATAGTGCTGTGGTGTACCTCAGGGGTTGTATGCCCCAGGTTCAATCCCCAGTACCACAAAAATAATTTAAAAATTTAAAAAGCCAGGCATGGTGGCATACACTTGTAATCCCAGTACTTTGGAGGCTGAGACAGGAGGATTCGTGGTCAGCCTCAGCTAGCTACTTAGTAAGATCCTCCACAACTTAATGAGACCCTGTTTCAAAATTAAGTGTTATGGGGTACAGTGAACCCCAAATCCGTAGGTCCTTGGCTCGTGGAAAAAAGAATTTTAACACGTGCCAGTCAGAAACAACATAGGCAGGTTTATTTTAAGAACTTAAAGGGAAACTGGGAGAAAGGGGAAGGGAAGGCAAGGAGCGGGAAGCGGGAAGGGGGTAAGGCATGGAGGAGAAGGGCACGCTGCGCGCCTCCAGGGAAGAAGA
>PVLC010046533.1:0-11399 GCA_004027655.1 Graphiurus murinus | reverse complement strand
TTTTTTTTTTTTTTTTTTTTTTTTTTTGCGGTACTGGGGATTGAACTCAGGGGCATTCTACCTCCGAGCTACACCCCCAGCCCTACTTTTTATTCTTTATTTTGAAACCGAGTCTCACTAAGTTGCGGAGTGCCTCACTAGGTAGCTGAGGCTGGCCACGAACCCGGATCCTCCGGTCTCAGCCTCCCGAATGCTGGGATTACAAGTGTGCGCCACCACGCCCGGCTTGTGTTGAATCTTTTAAAAATACTTTTATTGGTGCATTATAATTATACATCATAGAGAGATTTAAAGTGATACAAACGTACATGCACACATCACTTGATGTATTTCCCTCTATATCCCTTACCCACTACCCCTCCCCATACATGTTAGTGAGATTGTCAGTGATGCCTTCATAAATGGCTATAACATTATTTGAACTGTTTTCCTCAACCTCCCTCTCTGAATCCCCTTCCCCTAGTCTACAGTTCTCTCTCCTCATTTATCTGAAGTCCCTTTTGTTTCCTATTTTCACTTTAGCTTGCACATTTGAGAGAGAACATATGGCCCTTGACTTTCTTAGTCTGGCCAATTTCATTCAGCAAAATATTCCCTAGTTCCATCCATTTTCCTGCAAATGTCATAATTTTGTTCTTCTTTGTGTCTCCATAAAAATTCCATTTCATAGATATGTACTATATTTTCTTTATCCATTCATCATTTGATGGGCACATAGGTTGATTCCCTAACTCCAGAATATAAAAGAGGGAAAGAAGACCCCTAGTTGAGCCCCTGATATCCAAGGTGAAGTCACCAAGAGAGAGAACTGAACTATAATCCAGGCCTCCTGACTCCTGATGAGTCTAAGGTTCTTTCTGGAGGTCTACAGTATCCCCTGTGATTGATGGTATAGTCTGAAATTGTCTTGACTTCCCTTTGACTCCACAGTTTGGGAAACCTATTAGTTTTCTGGTTAACAATGGGGAAGAGGAGAGACCAAGTGTTTATTGGTCACATAAGTGTCAGTCACTGGGCTGAATCTTTTTATAGCCCAAATCTCACTAATTCTCTGCAATAGGTTTTTTTGGTTTTGGTTTTGGTTTTGGGATTTTTTGTTTTGTTTTGTTTTTGTTACTGGGGATGAAACCCAGGGGCATTCTACCTCTGAGCTACACTCCCAGCCCTATTTTATTTTTTATTTTGAAACAGGGTCTCACTAAGCTGCAGAGGGCCTCACTAAGATGCTGAGGCTGGCCACGAACCTGTGATCTGCCTGTCTCAGCTTCCCAAGGTCTGAGATTACAAGCATGTGTCACCACCACGCCTGGCTCTCCAATACTTAATTTTGCTGCCCATCTTGTAGATGAGGCCCAGAGAGAGTTATATAACTCAACTGAGGTCACAAAGCTAGCAAGGCATAGGGTTGGGTTTTAGACACAGGTTTGTTTGACCCCCAAATTCATGCTTTTTTCATTCTACCTGCTTCAATTTGGATCCCTAAGGAAACCCCTCAAACAGATCCCTCAGCATCGTGTCTCAGGGGTCTAAGACTTGGGTAGGGATTCTATAGGATTCTTATGGCTGGCCTTGATTACAAGCTCTGAACTGACTTGCATTGTGTCCTTGGGAAATCACTTAATTCTAGCAAGCCTGCCAAATTTCGGATATTAGACTGAGATCTTCAAGAGGAGACCATATCTTAGACATAACATTATTCTCTGTGCCTAACATAGAGAGATCACTCAAGAGGAAATGGAAGCTATGCAACACAGAATGGGTTTAAAACAACAACAACAACAACAATAATAATGCCAGCTAATATTTAATGAGCTTAGATCTGTTCTAGGCACCATTCAAAGCATTTTAGAAGTCTTTAGTAATCACTGTGGCCTTGTGTAGTAGCTGCTATTAGTCTATCCCTTTGATGGTGTTATGGTTTGGATATAGAATGTTCCCTGGAAGAGCTCATATATTGATGCAGCATAATTTAATCATGAATATTCTAATCTCATCAATGGATAAATCCACTGATAGGTAAATGGATTTATTGAGTGGCAACATAGGCAGGTAAGGTATGGCTGGAGGATGTCACTGGGGGTTTGGCCTTGGGGATTATATATGTTCCTTGTCCCCTTCCCTTGTGTGCTCGTGTCTCTCCCCCCCCCTCTCCTCCACAGATGTGACCTGGCCTAACATGGACTGAAAGCTCCAGAAATGTGAGCAAATAAATATTCCTTCCTCTAAGTTGTGGTCAAGAGGTATTTTGGGTCTCAGCAGTGAGAATGTGGATTGAAACAGGTGGAGAGAAGAAACTGAGGCATTCACAGATACACTAATTTGCCTGATTTCCCACAGCTAATAAGTTGACTAGACCCAGGCAGCCTTGCTTCAGAAACACTATATTATCCTATACTGCTACTCTGAAATGGCTTTCTTACTGACTAGTCTGGGAAATAAGAAAACTTTACTTAAAACCTGGAATATGTACTTCCTTTTGCTAAGCAAGGTAGGAAAGACTAGTGAAAGAGTAGCGGGAAGCACAGGACCTGCGCCACAGCTTGAGCATGGAAGACTAACCCACACACAGTTGATCAGCAGTAATTATATATTATTGCTTGCCAAACAACCTATGTGCTGCGAGCTGAGTTATACCTATTATGTTACGCTTTATGTTCCCACCAATTCTGCCAGGTAGGTATTATTATCCTAGAGCATTAGGTCTCAGATTCATGTGTGCATCAGAAATATTTGGAGAAGCCAAGCTCAGTGGTGCATGTCTGTAATCCCAGTATTTGGGAGGCTGAGAAAGGAGGATCTCAGGTTTGAGGCCAGCACTTGGTAACTTAGCAAGATAATATTTCAAAATAAAAAATAAAAAGGGCTGGAGATATAGCTCAGTAGGGCACCCCTGGATTCAATCCCCAGTAACACACACACACACACACACACACACACACACACACACACACACATAAAATTATTTAGTTTGTTTATTTCCCCATGATTCTTCTATCCCTTACATCCTTCCTCACTATCATCTATGCACAATATTATGTGCATATATGAATGTATCACTCTGAATCTCATCATCACATACAATTATACTTCGCCAATAAAAAATTAATATAAAAAGAATAGCTGGTTTGACCCTGTTCCCAGAGAGTCTGATTCAGCAGGTGTAGAATAGGGCTCAAAATCTGCATTTCTTTTCTTTTTTTTATACATTTACTGGTGCAATGTAATTATAAACATACACACATTGCTTGGTGTATTTCCCTCCATATACTTGCCCTCCCTTCCCTTACCTCCCTTCTCTGTACATGTGAGTGAGATTAGTAGTGAAAAGTTGTATGAATGTAACCTTATTTGAACTGTTCCCTTAAAATCTGCATTTCTAACAAACTCCGTGGGTGATGCTGATGCAGGTGGTCCTGGGATCATACTTTGAGAGCCACTAACTCAGATAAGGAAACAGAGGTTCAGAGAGGCTAAGTAATCTATTCAAGGTCTCACAGCTAGTCAAGGTACAAGCCCAAATTTAAACCCAGCTTTTGCTTGCACATGTTGCCAGAAAACGAAACCCTGTCAAATACAAAGTTTAAACCAGAGGCACCTGGCAGATGGTAAGGGGCCAGCCAGTACATGATAAGTATAATTGTGCCTTGTGTAAGTTCTTTGACAAGTAAGAAAACTGAAGATTAGGAGCTACAGGATGAAAGACCCAGAGAAGAGACTAAGCAGCAGGATGTCGGGGTGGGGGCAATCAATCCCATTTGCTAAGTACTGGCCTTGGGGTTAGGCTTGCCAGAGTTCAAATCCAGGTTCTTCTATTCACTTGATACGTAGCCTTCATGTATCAAGCTTTCCCCTTCCTCTCCCTTTTCCCTCCCTCTCCCTTCTCAATTTCTCCATCTATATCTTTTTATCTCCTTATTTGTAAAATGGGGTAAGATTACCTACATCAAATTGTTGTTGTGAAGCCGGGTGTGGTGGCACAATTAGTCCCAGCATTTGGGAGGCTGAGACCGGAGGATCCGGGTTCACGGCCAGCCTCAGCTTCCTAGTGAGGCACTTCACAACTTAGTGAGACCCTGTTTCCAAATAAAGAATAAAAAATAGGGCTTGGGGTATAGCTCAGAGGTAGAATGCCCCTGAGTTCAATCCCCAGTACCGCCAAAAAAAAAAAATTATTGTTGTGAGGATTAATTGAACTAATATATGCAAACCTTTGAGAACAAAGCCTGACACTATAAACTCTCAGTAAATAATATTTGTGGTATTGAAGAGAAAGAAGAAGAGGGCCAGCATCAATAATGGTAGAGAAGAAATAGCCAGACATAGTGGTGCACACCAGTAATCCCAGAACGTGAGAGGCTGAGACAGGAGGATTGCAGGTTTGAGACCAGTCTAGGCAACTTAATGAGACCTTCAGAAACTGTTCAGAGAGACTCTGTTTAAAAAATATAATATAAAACAAAAAGGGTTGGGATATAGCTTGGAGGTAGAATGTGCCTGGGGTTCAGTTCCAAGTACCCCCCCCCACACACACACACGAAAGTGAGAGAGAAAGAGAGAGAGTTGTGACTACTGATGCTTTGAGAACTATACAGATTACAGACATGTAAGTAATTAAAAACCACCCACCAGCAATGGGTCTAAGTAATTGATTAGCTATAGATGGCTGGTGTGTACAATATGGTGACTGTATATAACAATAATGCATAGTGCATTTCAAAAAACTACGAGAAAGGATTTTGAAATGTCTATGTAATCCTGTTGTACTCAGGAAATGTATAAAAAATCCGTGCTGAAAAAATAAATAAATTTTTTAAAAAAGAAATGATAACTGTTTGAGGAGATAGATAAACCTGATGTAAACAGTATACAATGTATACATGTATCACTCATTACATGGTGTTCCATTAATGTGGATAATTTTTATGTTTTATGTATCAGTTTTTAAAATAAATTAAAATTAATAAAAAGGATTGCTATCAGGTAAGTGACTTGATAAATGTGGCACTTTAGGCAACTTGGCTCTATTTACAGTCCAGATGGGTTGAAGGGTGAATAATTGAGGCATTGATAAAGGCAATGGAGCAGAAATGATAGATAAATATGTGTGATATGTTAGGAGAACTTTGTTTATTGTGAAAACAATATGAGGAGATTAAAAATAAAAAAACAGTAGCTTTTTTTCCTACCACCTAAACACTCTGATTGTTTTCATTTCCCTGCCAGCTTTATCTATAGGTATGGAGACTCTTTTGCCATGGTTATAATTACTGTGTCCCTATGTAGATGTGCTTTCTGTTTCCTGATTCTCCCCACCCCTAAGCATTACTCGGTAAATAATTTTTCATGCTGCTATGCAGATTTCATCAAGAGTTATAATTTTTAATGGCTGTATAATATTTCACCAGCTTAATATGCCCTAATTTTCCTAATCATTCCTAAATTGTTGGATAATTAGGTTATTTACAATTTCTTTCTATTATAAAGTAATGCTGCGGAAACATTTTGAGTAGCTATAGCCTTTTTCTCATTTTGAATTATCTCATTAAAAACAATTATCTGGAGTTTGTATTACTATTTCAAAAAATATGAACATCCATATGATTCTTCATAGATTTTACCAAATTTCTTTCCCCAGGAGGCATCTTACACTGCCATTAGCAATATATGAGGATACCAGTTTCCCCCACAGTTTGCCATCATTGGAAATTTTCTTTATCTAATGCAATAGGTATAAATGGCACCTATTATCATTTTAATTTGCTTACTTTGATCATCCTAGTTTGAACATGTCAGGGGGGTCTATTTAAATGTATGTATTGCTTCTCATGTGAATTGTCTGCTCAGATTATTTGCTCATAAATATGTGATACCTTATAAGAGATACATAGAGAAAACTTGATGACTAGGGCTTGGTGGAGAGATAAGTAAAAATAACTTTAAGCCCTGTCTAGAGACTTGGAGAAAGTTACTGGCCTAGATGAGGAAGTCAAGAAGGGGAGCTAGAACTGGGGTGTGGTGGCACACACCTGTAATCTAAGTACTTGGGAGGCTGAGACAGGAGGATCATAGGTTCAAGGCTAGCCTCAATAATTTAGGGGGATCTTATGCAACTTAGCAAGATCTGTTTCCAAATAAAAAATAAAATAGCTGAGGGTGTAGCTCAAAGGTAAAATGTCCTTGGTTTCAAAACCCAACACCAAAAAAAGAGGGGGGGCTGGTTTGGTGGAGATTATAAGTTAGAACTCTCATATGGTCTAGTTGAAGTTAGTGAGCTATACAAGTGATTATTTGGAGGACACGTGTAAAACACTGAGCCAGGGGGAGGATGAGCAAGAAGAGCCAGTGAAGGAAACTGGGTGGGTCTAGTAACTGACGTGGTAGAAAGAGAAATCAGCAAATTTGCCATCATCATGGGAGATGAGGTGACCATTAATAGCTTTGACATTCTGGAATGACAAGTGACTTTCAAGAAAACACATTTAGTAAATTGGTGAGCAGAGAAAGTAGATGGTAAGGAGGATTGCATAAAGAAGAAATGCAAACAACTTTGCATACCATCAATTCACCTCTTTGAAGAGTACAATTCAAAGAGATTTAGTAAATTAACAGTTACGTGCAATCCTCAATACAACCCAGTTTTAGACCATTTCTGTCACCCTCAAAAGATGCCACATGTCCATTTACAGTCACTCACCATCCTTACCTGCAACCTAATCTACTAATCTACTGTGTGTCTTTATAGATTTGCCTTTTCTGGGCATTTCAGGTCAATGGAATCATGCACAATGTGGGCATTCATGTCTGACTTCTTTCACTTAGCATGATGCTTCAGCAGTTCATCTATGTGGTAGTGTGTTTCAGTACTTCATTCCTTTTTATTGCCACTTACATGTTTATGCATGGATATGGTTTTTATTACCTTTGGTATACACTTTAGAGTGGAAGTTGCTGGGTTATGTAGTACTTTTTTGAGGTACTGGCTGTTTTCCAAAGCAGCCACACCATTTTATATTCCCACCAGCAATGTAGGAAGGATCCAGGGTTTTTTCCCACTAATTTTAATACTATGACGTTTTACTATGTAATTTTTAAAATGTGTTAAACAAAGAATGTTTAAAAAACCACTTAAACATTAAAGATGGTTAAACAGAAGTTGGCAAGGGGAAAGAGGAAGAAAAATTGGAAACAATTGGGTTTAATTTAGTGGTTTTAAAATGTGGTCACAGAGCCAGGAACAGTGGCACACACCTAGAATCCCAGTACTTAGAAGACTGAGACAGGAGGATCAAAGTGTTAAGGATAGCCTCAGCAACTTAGTGAGACCCTATTTGAAAGTAAAAGGTAAAAATGGCTGGCTGAGGTGTAGCTCAGAGGCAGAATGCTGGATTCAATCCCCAGTATGTTCCCTCCGCACACAACACACACACACACACACACACACACACACACACACACACACATACACACACGGGCCTTGAAACCCCAGTATCACCAAAGTACTTGTTAGAAATGAAAATTCTAAGGCCCCACTTGGATCTACTGAATTAGAAAGTGGGGATGTGAGCTTTCAAACTGTGTTTTATCAAGCCCTCCAGCAATTCTGATATGAGCTGTGTTTGAGAAACTGCCAGTTTAAGTGAAGGTTTGGTCAGGATCTCAGAAAATGGGTTAAGTTTAAAAAGAAAAATGAGATATCAAAAGAAAGGGAAATCGGGAGGCTGAGACCGGAGGATCCGGGATCGCGGCCAGCCTCAGCTACCTAGTGAGGCACTCTGAAACTTAGTGAGACTCGGTTTCAAAAATAAAGAATAAAAAATAGGGCTGGGGGTATAGCTCGGAGGTAGAATGCCCCTGAGTTCAACCCCCTCAATGCTGAAAATGGAAGTGGCAAATGACAGTTAAAGATCTCAGGTAGCAATATGTGGAGGTGCACGCCTGTAATCCCAATACTTGGGAGACTGAGACAAGAGGATCGCAGGTTCAAGGCCAGTCTCACCAACTTAGTGAGGCCCTGTTTCAAAATAAAATAGGGCTAGGGTATAGGTCAGAGACAGAATGCCCCTGGGTTCAATCCCCAGTACTACGTTAAAAAAATGATCTCAGGGAAGACAAGAAGGACTAGGATGGATCCAAGGAAAAGATGATATTTGTGAGGAAAGATTCTGATGGAATTTCCCGCTCACTCTCTCTTACCACCACACACATGCATTTTAACATTAATTCTGTCATTTCTGTCACAACTGGAATGATGGGTGTAGGTGGGAAAATCAAATGTATAATCTTGAGCCACTCTCTCTGCCTAGAAGCCTACAATGAATTGTTAATTCCAGGTAGTCACGCTCTTGGTTGTCTCTCTCCACTGTTATTTCGTTTTCGTGCAGAGAATGCAAACTCATTTTGATATTAGCAGGAGGGAAACAATGGTGAGTAGATCTGCTGGGAGAAAAAGTTACATAAATGTATGTATTTAAAAGCCAAAAGATATTATTTTCTGGATTATCTTTCTTGCTTTTCTGTACCTATGATTGCCTGTTGTGATTATTTCCATTTTTCCACTTTACATAGAACTTTAGAATGTGTAAGGCGTCTTTTCTTTTTTTTTTTTTTTAATTCATGGCCACAGTTAATCTTCACAACACTATGAGGTTAAACCTTATTTTTCCCATTTTACTGATGAAAAAGTAAAAGCTCAGGAAAGATATTACTATAAAATTAACATCAAGGACAATTATAATCACTAACATTTTATGCGTTATTATGTGCCAGACAATGTTACATGCTTTTTTACATGAATCATGTTATTTATGATTTGTAATGACTCCATGAAGTAGTTACTGTTTATTGACTCAGTTTTATAGATGAAAAAACTGACTCACTAAGAGATAAAAGTCACTTTCCCAGATGGTCAACCAGGCATCTGACTCCAGAGCCCAATATTTCTGGGTTTATATAGCAAGTACGTGACAAAACTAGCTCTCTATCCAGTTTTTTCAATTCTCAGCCCAGGGCTCTCTTCCTTCCTTTTGTTATACTACATCTGGACCAGAGGGTGCAGTATCCAGTATACACTTCTGTTCACTTATTGAGTAAAAGAAAATGGATAATTCAGATTTGAATCCTATTTCATTAGGAAGAATACCCTTTCCAGGAAGCCCTCACCTCCTGAGAATGCAACCTTTAGAAGCATAAAGGATTTGTCATAAGTGTGGCAAAGTGCACTTAAATGTTTGGGTATCAATGTAACATTGGGAATACAAAAGTTATTCAAGGAAAATAATAAAATGCAAACAGGAGAAATAATGGTGTAACTAGATGCATAATTTTACTCTGCTTCAATTTGAGAAGACTAGATATAACAATAATACAATTCTCCCTGAGTTAATATAGAGGTATAACACAATATGATTAGAATCACCATGTGATACTTTATAGAATTTATCAAACTCATAGTGAAATTTATGTGGAAAAAATGGACCAGAATACCAAAGATAATGACAGTGGGCTTACCCTCTCAGATTTTTTTGTGTGCGTGGTACTGGGGATTGAACCCAAGGGCATTATACCTCCAAGCTATGCTCCAAGCCCTATTTATATTTTTTTTTAATTTTAAAACATGGTCTTGATAAATTTCTAAGACTGGCATTGAACCTATTATCCTCTTGTCTCAGCCTCTCAAGTACTGGGATTACAGGTGTGTGCCACTGTACCTGGGTCCCTCTCAGATTTTATAGCCTGCCACCAAGAGACAATTACCAAAAGCATATAATAGTGGTTTAAAAGGTCAATAAATGAAGTAAAAAATATAGGAATATAATCAAGAATTAAGAATAAGTTAAGAATATAGAAATGCTGGAAGCAACCTTGAACTGGGGAAATAAATCACTTTTTCTTTAATAAACTTCCAGAATTTTATCAATTTGGAGAAAAGTTAACTTACATAGCACATATCTCACTTAGATCAATAGAAATATTATCCAGAAAGTAGACCAGTGAAATAGTATATTTATTCCAGCTGTGGATGGAAGATAAATCTGTGCCTGTTAAGTGGAGGATGTCATCAGAGACAAAATGGATGGGTTCAAATATATCAAAGTTAAAAAAATCCTTTGTACTACAAAAAATAATTAAAAAGCTAAGCAGCAGAATGAGGAAAATGCCTGGGATTGACATCACTGATAACGGTTGCCTGTCCAAAAAGTATAAAGAATGGGTAAATATATAGAAGGTCAGTTGAAAGATTTGGCTTCATAAGTGGACAAAGAAAATAAACAGGCAATTTACTTTACACATGGTTAAATCATGCCATGGAAAAGTACAACCTCTCTACCAATTGAAGTGGTGCAAACCAAAAAAGCAACTTTAAGCTACCAGCAACAATTAACAGAAATGATAAATAGAAATTATAAAACCCTTCCTCGGCAAGGCTATGGGGAAACGAGTGTGTTTCTGAAAGCAGTATATATTGGTTCCATTTTCCTAGAGGGCAATCTGGAAATATGTGACAAGAATTATAAACTTTTCATTCTCTCAGCCAGCATACCCCTAAAGGAATAAACTAAATGGAAAAAACAATTTCCTTAAAGATGTTCATAGCAGTGCTACTTGTGATCATGGTAAAGGCTTACCAATCTAGTATGTCATTGTGATGAAATAGAATAGAATAGCCATCAACAGTGACGGGTATACAAATATTGAGTCTTGCACAGAAATGGCTATTTGTAATGATATTAACCCCAAGAAGCTAAATCCTAAACCACATGCCGAATCTGATAGTTGTTTCAGGAAGAAATCTGGTAAAATCTAAATAGGTAGGCTTGAATGCACATGCTGTTCTTTGAATATATGTCAAGATGGTAGAATTTATAATATAAAAAAGAAAATCTGAAGAAGAGGTAGCTCACATTGGTCTAATTTAGGCCTGGTAAATTGAAGACCAAGGACTTTGCAAAAAAGTCCCCATCCCAATGATGGTGCTACTTACCAGATGGGCTTGATCTTACTGGCCAAAATTTGGTTTTTTAGAATTCTTCATCGATCAGCAATTTTGCTTCTCTAAAAACCCATGAGAACTTTGACATTTTCAGGGGGATGCCTCACCAGATCTTTGTGAATCTCGAAATTTGTTACCAATAGCAGGCATGGTGACAAATTCCTGTAATTCCAGTTCTTGGGAGGATGAGACAAGAGAAACACAGGTTTTTGAATAGCCCCAGCTACTAGTGAGGTCCTCTGTTTCCATAAATAAATAAATAAATAAATAAATAAATAAATAAATAAATAAATAAATAAATAAATAAATAAATAAATAAATAAATAAATAAATAAATAAATAAATAAATAAATAAATAAATAAATAAATAAATAAATAAATAAATAAATAAATAAATAAATAAATAAAT
>PVLC010046532.1:0-11403 GCA_004027655.1 Graphiurus murinus | reverse complement strand
TTTATGAGTCTCCTAGAAAGTTGGGCTCATTATTTAATAGTCATGTCCTGGCTTTTACCCCAAGACAGGATTGCATCCTTTGATAGGCTAGGGTCTAGAGCACCCTTATCCATATAATGGAATAATTCCTACCCCCGTAGGCTTTTGTCAGAATTCATTTTTACATGGTAAACGAGCTTTTCCTTGCGCACTTCTCATTAAAGGTACTAAAATACCACTTCTGCTAAGGATGTTTTAAGTCCCCAGACTCACTCCTCTGCACCCCCCCCCCCCCCCCCCCCCCCCCCCCCCCCCCCCCCCCCCCCCCCCCCCCCCCCCCCCGCCCCCCAAGGCATCTCCTCCTCTCCTTACTTCCCTGCAGGCTCCTGAAGCTGGTGGTCCCTTCATCCCCACCATGGTTACAGCCATCGCGGTGCAGGCCCTTGGCAACTGCTTTAGTCCTGCCCTATCAGCTGTCTTCTACTGTTATTTTAATTATTAATAGAGAATAGTTTCTGCATGTTCCAGGAGAGTTCATGCTTACGTTTTTTCTGTACTGGATTATAAACTCTTTGTGGGAAGTTAACTCTCTTGGATTCACGTAGCCGGTCCAGGCTTACAACAGAGCCCTTCGTTCACACGGATGTTGCCCAACCTACATTTGCTTTTTCTAAAGAGAGTGCCCTGTTATTAAAGTTAGTTTTTAAAAATACTTTCTAAAAACATTTTGCGCATTGACAAAAAATGTACAGAGTGTGTTCTTTTTTAAAGATTACAAACAACTTTATTTTGGTACTGGGGATTGAACCCAGGGGTATTCTACCTCCAAGCTGTACCCCAAGCCCTATTTATACATTTATATATTTATTTATTTATTCATTATTATTATTTTTTTTTTTGTTTTTTTGTGGTACTGGGAATTGAACTCAGGGACATTCTACCTCCGAGCTATACCCCCAGCCCTATTTTTTATTCTTTATTTTGAAACCGGGTCTCACTTAGTTGCGGAGTGCCTCACTAGGTAGCTGAGGCTGGCCTCGAACCCGGATCCTCCGGTCTCAGTCTCCCGAATGCTGGGATTACAAGCGTGCGCCACCACGCCCGGCTTATTTATTCATTATTTTGAAATAGAATCTCACTAAATTGTTGAGGCTGGTCCAGGCCTCAACAACCTGTGATCCTCCTTTCTTTGCCTCCCAAGGACTGGATTACAGGCCTGTGTCACCATACCTGGTTGAGACAGCTTTTATTTTAAAATGTATGTGCTGGTACACTTTTAATTACAATTATCCAACATAACATTTTTCTACTGCTTTGTGAGGTAATTTTAAGTGTTAAAAAGAGTAGAGAAAAACCATACCTATTCTTATTGGAAATATGAGTAAGTATTAATTGCTTTGGTCAGATGCAGTTCTGTCTCATTAGGACTAGAAAGGACAAAGGTGAACTATGGTGTGTAGGGTTTTGGTTTTCAGTACAACTCATGAAGCACTGAAATTGTTAATTCATGCATTTAACAATTATTGAACACTTAGACCTCCTAAAATATACTATTCTGGGTTCTGCGGTAGCTTAATCATGCTACAGGAGGAGCTATCTTTGATCTTTGTTAGGAAAAAAAAAAAAACTTGGTCCGAAAGAATGTGCTTTTTAATTGTTCCTGAACATTATCACGCAGATTGAATGCCCATACTTTTTTAGTTTAATTCCTTCACTCCATGAATCAAGGGCATTTTTCTAAGTAAAATAAATAGTTGAATAAAAAGTACGTAACAAATACTGCACAACCCAAATTAATATTTTTTTTCCATTAAAGTCTGAGTTAATTAATCTATTTATTTATTTTTAGTGTGCTTTTATTGGTGCATTATAGTCTCACATCATAACGTCAATCATGTTGACAGTGATGTACATGCACACAGCACTCATATATTTTTTTTTAATGTGGATACTGAGGCCGGGCATGGTGGCGCACGCTTATAATCCCAGTACTTGGGAGGCTGAGACCAGAGGCTCCGGGTTTGAGGCCAGCCTCAGCTACTTGGTGAGGCCCTCTGCAACTTAGTGAGACCTTGTTTCAAAATAAAGAATAAAAAATGGAGCTGGGCGTGGTGGCGCACGCTTGTAATCCCAGCATTTGGGAGGCTGAGACCGGAGGATCCGGGTTCGAGGCCAGCCTCAGCTAACTAGTGAGGCACTCCGCAACTTAGTGAGACTCGGTTTCAAAATAAAAAATAAAAAAAAAATAGGGCTGGGGTATAGCTCGGAGGTAGAATGCCCCTGAGTTCAATCCCCAGTACCGCAAAAAATAAAAATAAAAAAAAAAAAAGAATAAAAAATGGGGCTGAGGGGTGTAGCTCAGAGGTAGAATGCCCCTGAGCTCAATCCCCAGTACTGCAAAAAAAAAAAAAATGTGGATACCGCCCTTTTATCGTCTCAGCCACCCTCCCCACCGTCTTTTTCTCTCACACTGGAAGGATACAAAGCAAAGGTGCTTGCATTATCTGAAGGAGTCCCGGCAAAGACTTCCCAGAGTCCTGCCCAGGTCGAGACACGCAGACCAAGCGTGTCTTCCGAGAGACACATGGGCAGTAGTATCTGGCTGGGAAGCTTACTAGAGACTCAGGCCCAATAAAAAAGTTTCATCCTCCAGGAGGAGGGTAGGAGTTCATCCAGCGCCTTGTACAAACCACCTAGGCGCAGTGAGCTGTACTGACCAGTAGTGGGCGCTGTGGAGACCCTCCGGCTCAGCATCGGGTCATTCTGGGGGCAGTTTTAAGCCTCAGAACGAGCACCTCTCCGGAGGATGGAGTCGGTCATCACCTCCTCCTTCAGCTTCTCTACCTGGATGTGTTGTAGGAGACCCAACATAACTCGTGTGTTTAACATGAGCTGTTACCATGTTGGCCCAGCGTATGTTTCCCATAAGGCTTTTCCTCTGGCAGCCTGCCCTTTCTCAGCTCATAGCAACCCCTCCCTTGTAACTGCTTGGAGTCCTGCGTGACTAGCTGCTCCCTTTTGTCACTGGCCTTTCCTTCAGCTTGGCTCTTGTGAAGTCCTGCTGGGGAAACCCTCAAACAATATCCAGTATGTGTCAAAATCATCTAGGCATAAGCCCAGCACAGGAGGTAGGAGTAGGCTAGTTATGAGTTAACAACTGAGGCTGGGTTATAGGTACAGGAAATGCTATCACACTGTTTCCTCTAGTAGTTTTGAAATTCCTAAGCAATTACGAGTGTGGCAGGCTCAGAGTCAATCAGTGTATAAGAAAATGACACACATACAAATCGAATCGCATTTTTCCCACCACAGCATTTGGCCACCTGGCTTCAGCTGCTACCAGGACGCCTTCCTGTGGCTGGGCTTGCTCTCCGGTTTGGTCTCTACATCTGAGCAATTCCTAGAATTGCTCTTTTACTGTTTTGTTAATGTCCCCTGCAAATCGGTGGTAGGAACAGATAGTCTTAAGTTTGTGAAAATGAAAGTTTTTTACAATAAAAGCTTTCATTGTCTAATTAGAGAAGTTGAACCCTTTCCTTCCCTTCAGCCTCAGATACCGAGACCAGGAAGGTAAGAAATCTCCAGTGTGAAATTATTATCGTCTCATTATTCTGACTTTTGTACTGACCCCATAGATAAGAGGCTGGACTTCAGTGGCTTTGGTCTAAACCAAGATTGCGGAGCCAGCTAGGCCCCTGTGGTTTTTAGCTTCTGTATCTGCAAATGGTCCATTAATCCATAAATGGCCTTATAAGTAGTGCCCCGGTTAGAGTATGGCTGTAATCCTGTCCCAAACTTCATGTCTTAATTGTTTATTTCGATACATTTTCAGGTGTCACTTTGAACCTTGGGCATTCTGGGTAGCCCAGTTTGTGTTAGGGGGTTTCAAATAATCTTTAGAGTCATTAGAATTATTTAACTTAAAACCATGGTGGAGTTAAAAACAAAAACAAAAAAATCCCCAGAAAACAAACAGCGATCCCCTGGCTCGGCTTCCTTCTCCTCCGCAGTTCAAGGTGTCTCGGGGGCCCTTCTCAGAGCACAGCACCCCTCCACTCCTCCTCTGTACCCTCGTTTCTTCAACCTTAGCTGCTCCTTTCCATGGCCGGGAAGAAGCCAGTGCTCTTTGTGCATGTGTGTGCATGTGTTCCTGAGCCGAGGAGAAGCGCCTTCACATATGCCGCCCTCTCCAGCGTCTGCAGGCTTCGTACATTTGACTTTTTTTTTTTTTTTTGCAGTACTGGGGATTGAACTCAGGGGCATTCTACCTCCGAGCTATACCCCCAGCCCTATTTTGAAACCGAGTCTCACTAAGTTGCGGAGGGCCTCACTAGGTAGCTGAGGCTGGCCTCGAACCCGGATCCTCCGGTCTCAGCCTCCCGAATGCTGGGATTACAAGCGTGCGCCACCACGCCCGGCTTACATTTGACATTTTTATTGGAGCATAACAATCACACAGATCAATCAAAGCACGATGTACGCCTGCTGGAAAGGGTACCGACTCTTGATTTGTACAATTAAGGTGTTAATACTTCATGAGAAAGATAAGACATAGGGAAAAAGGACACAGATGATAAAATCAATACATTTTTAAAAACGGAACAAGCAGGCCAAGGAAGAGGACGTTGCCAGCACGGTAGCGCCCCTTTACAGCCACCTAGTGCTTCCTTCAGCACAGGAATAACCGCCGTCCTGGTTCCTGTCACCCTAGACTCTTCTTGCCGGTGTTTGTGTTGTGATGTAAGTGTAACCAGGCGGTAGTTTTTAAAATCTGGCTTCTCTCACTTAACATTGTGTTCATCAAGTCCATCTCTATTGCTACAAATAAGGAATCGTTTATTTTTTCATTGCTTTTATCATTCCCCACTATTCTGTGCTCCCCTCTCTGCTGTGTATAGAACTGGTCATGTAAGCCGACCATGGTGGCTCACGCTTGCAATCCCAGTATTTGGGAGGCTGAGACTGGAGGATCCGGGTTTGAGGCCAGCCTCAGCTACTTAGTGAGGCACTTCGCAACTTAGTGAGACCCTGTTTCAAAATAAAGAATAAAGAATAAAGAATAGGGCTGGGGATGTAGCTCAGAGGTAGAATGCCCCGGCTTCAATCCCCAGTACTGCAAAACAAACAAACAAACAAACAAAACCCCCCAAAACAACAACAACAACAACAAACTGGTCATGTATTTGGTGTTGAATTGAATTGCCACAGAGAGAGGAGGAGGATTTTACCTAGTGTAGGAACTTCTCCTTTGGATAAGAGATGGGGAGGTGCAGGTTATTGGTGAAGACCTTACTTTATTATTTATGTTTTGGGCATAATTAAGTAGCCACTCACTTCTAAATTTAATTTTATTAGCTTGCTTGCCAAGAGTCCTGAGAAAGAGGAGGTGATGTTGCTCAACTTTCAATGGCCAGGATTTCTCTCCAGGGTCCCTGCTGTCTTTGTTGACTGACAGAACCTTCTCCATCTTTAGCAAAGAACCAGCCCACTGCTCTTTGAGATTCTTGATTGGTCTCATTTCCATTCTGTTGTCTCTTCCTTTTCCTATTTGTGAGGCTAGTTAGCTTTTTTTGAGGGGGGTTTGGGGGAGGGTACTGGAGATTGAACCTGGGGCCATTCTACCTCCGAGGTACACCCCTAGCCCTTTTTAATTTTTTTTTTTTTTAATTTTTATTTTGAAAGAGTCTCACTGAGTTGTTGAGGGCCTCACTAAGTTGCCGAGGCTGGCCTCGAACCTGCAATCTTCCTGTCTCAGCCTCCCAGATAGTGGGATTACAGGTATGCACCTCTGTGCTCACCTCTGGTTAACTTTTCTACTGACGCTCTGCGCCCGTAGCCTGCCCTCTCCTCCTCCCTCGAGGTGGTAGAAGTTTGGGATAGAATAAAGATAGGGGGATATAATCAAACAAATAGAATTCCAAGCAATCCTGAGTTCTTGCCTCAACCCACTGGGTCTGCCTCACCCTGTGCCCCCGCCCCACCCCTTCCATGCAGATCCTTCTGGAAAGAGATTGCTGAGGTTCTGCTCATTGCTGTTTCTAGCCGTACTGTCTTACAATCAGTCTTTGGTGTGACATCTTCTTACAGTTAAGAGACCAGTAATAACGGTAGGAGCTCTTAGCTGAGGGCTGTGCAGTTTTGTGGTATTTCCTGGTGATGAATCAACCTTCCCAGGAGACCCTTTGGCGATTGTTTCTTTTGTGAATGAGCGAGGGAAGGTGTTTATACAAGAAAAGCTTGGATGCCTTCTTTGTGGCTATTTCCTTTTAACCCAGTAAGTCCCAGGTTTTCAATTCTGGGAACCTAATAATTATTCAAAGGTTATTTCAGTGTTATCATAAGTGTTCTATTAGTTGCTCAATCGAAGCTTTTATAGGTGTTCAGATCTGGGGAAAGGGGGCCAAATGGATTAAGGTGGCTGGTGAGCTCATGTGATTCTTACTCACTTACTGAAGATGCTGGATTCCCTCCTCCTGAGGCTGCAGTTAAAGTAGACATCCTCCCTGGCTACTTGGTCCTCCTTAACTTATTGTTTTTGTTTTTGGTGGTACTGGGGATTGAACCCAGGGGCCACGTCCCCGCCACCCCCACCCCCACACAAAGAAAAAAAGCTTTTTTTTTTTTTTTTAAACTTTTGAAACAGAGTCTTTTCTAAGTTGCTGAGAGTTTCACGAAGTTGCTGAGCCTGTCCTTGATCCTCCTGCCTCAGCCTCCCAAGTACTGGGATTAAAAACATGTGCCACCACCCCCAACTTTCCTTAAGTTGTTCAGAAAGAAGAAGAAAGCAGTATATTTGGAAAGTGACTGAACACATGTTTTTGTTCAAAGAGAAAGGAAGAGCTGGTCACTGAGCAGGAGTGAGATTTGGAGCCGCAGGATGAGGCGGGGGGGGGGGAGAGAAAAAACCTTCATAATTTATCTTGGTTTAACTACTTTAATGTGTTAAAGTAACAGTTTCAGTCATCACGCATTTTGTAAAACACAAAAAGTTTCCTTTTCTTAACATCTCTTTATATTCAGGTGAGTTAAAATAATAAAGATTATGACAAATATATTGTCATCTAAGGAGTATCTGTCAAGGAAAATATATTGATGAAATCCCCAGTATGTATAGTGGTTAGGGTCCAGCTTTCAAGATCTTTTACCTCTTATATAGAGATAAGCCTTATATATACATATATAAAAGCATTTTTAAAATGATAACAAGCCTTAACATTAAAAATGATCTACACATCTAGAAAACTGGAAAGTGGAAAACATATTTTCCCTCCTCCCTGCCACCAGGAGGTACTTAGTTTTGTAATATCTGAAAAAGTTCAAAATACAATTTAAAAACAAAAGAGGTTCTTAGAATTTGTTCCTTCTTATATCCTGAAGATTTTATGATCTTTTTCCAGAGTAATTAAGGATGTCAATTGTAAATGAAATTAACCATTTGAGGAGTCTTAGCTCTGAATAGCAAGTCCCAAGTTAGCTTTTTATTTACTTTGGACTCTTACAACTTAACTGATGTATCTTTTTCTTCCCTCTTAATTTTGAAGTTTTTCTTTGAAAAATTGTAAACCTTTGAGGACATTAAGCTCTAAGCTCATTCTTTCCCCCACTTTTATCTGATTTTACTAGAAAAATGGAAAAAAAAAATCCCATTAATTCTGCAAACAAAAGTAATAGTACTCTTGTGTGTCAGTTTTTAGCCCAAGGCTTCCTACTAAAAGGCCAGCCCTGAACGTGCACAGGTGTGTAAATATCCATGCACAAGAGAGAGCTTTATTCATGCTGCTGATCGATTCAGAGGACGTGAGCCTGCCAGTTTATACTGATTCTGGCAGGAAAAGAGGGTGTTTTCTTCCTATCTCTTACATATTTGTTTTATTAGTAGCTTAATTGGTCTAGGCTTAAGAGTGTGATTGTATTTTGCTGGTCCCTGGGTTTTCTTACTTTGCTCAGTGTGCTGTGTCTCTTCTCATCTGGATTTCTTTGATGCTAGCTCTCCCTTTCTCCTCCAAGATCGGCTCAGGGCATCTTGGATGGTCTTTCCTTACTCTTCTGTCCTCTGTAGTCTCTGCGAATGTCGGCCCCGCTGTGTGCTTCATTAGCTAGCTATCCCCCTGGTCAGTGCCTGTTCTCTTGCTTCAGTGCACGGTACCTACTATGGAACATGCCTTGCTATGTACGTACTAACTGAATGTGCTTGTACCAATGGGGGGGGGGGTCCAGTGGACAGTCTCTTAAAAAGCTGTCAAGCAATCCAGGTATGGTGGCACATGCCTATAATCCCAGTATTTGGGAGGCTACGACCGGAGGATCACGGGTTCAAAGCCAACCTCAGTGACTTATGCTGATTTCAGCAACGTGATGAGACCATTGCCAAATAAAAAATAAAATAAGGCTGGGGATGTAGACCAGGGGTAGAATGCCCCGGGGTTTAATTCCTAGCACCACAAAAAGAAAAA
The DNA here is from genome assembly GCA_004027655.1 of Graphiurus murinus. Taxonomy (NCBI): domain Eukaryota; kingdom Metazoa; phylum Chordata; class Mammalia; order Rodentia; family Gliridae; genus Graphiurus; species Graphiurus murinus. The sequence continues at coordinate 2,971 of PVLC010046532.1, read as the reverse complement.
GAAAAAAAAAAAAGTTGTCAAGCAAAGTGGCAAATCTACTTCTCAGCCTTCATTTTTTTTTTAATTATAATTTTTTATTGTAGTAATTCGTGCAATATAGCATACATCTTTGTTAAGTACTAGTTGTTAACAACATATTTGCACACAATTCTCATTTGACCCCTTCCCCAATTCCCACCCCATTCCCTCCCCCTCCCTCCCCCTCAGGTTCACTTCAGTGAGTGACCTTGATATGATTGCATAAGTACATCATGTGCTTTAGGGTGTCCCTCTGCCCCATGCATCCACTACAATTTAGCCTTCATTTTTGAGTATGTCAGATGGTGAATTTGTTGGTTCGTATTGATGTTTGGAGATAGATGAGTTGGGCCGATTTCAATATGCTAATAGCCTTCTTACACATGAATTTGAACTGGTAAATGACTTTTTGGGGGCTTCACTGGGGCATTCATTTGAGCATGTAACTAAATGGTTTAAGTTTGCGTCTCCAAAAATCAGTTTGTATTTTCAGAAAGGAACTACCATTTGAGAGACTATTTTGTGTGTGTTTCCATGGTGGTGGTGGATTTTCTTTCCCTCCGATGCAGAATTCAGACCCCTTGCTGTATTACTTTGAAGAGAAACGCATGGTAGTGGGCGGTCCTCTTTCTTTCTGACAACTGTGTTCTTTTCCTTACTCTCCCTGAGAGGTACACTTTTTTTTTTTTTTTTTTGGTGGTACTGGGGATTGAACTCAGGGGCATTCTACCTCCGAGCTATACCCCCAGCCCTATTTTTTATTCTTTATTTTGAAACTGAGTCTCACTAAGTTGTGACGTGCCTCACTAGGTAGCTGAGGTTGGCCGCGAACCCGGATCCTCTGGTCTCAGCCTCCCGAATGCTGGGATTACAAGTGTGCGCCACCATGCCCGGCTCAGAGGTCCACTTTTAAAACAGTTGCTGACATGGCCCGCCTCAGGAGACTCCAGGCAGACTCCTGCCGTGTGTTTGGCTTCACGATGTTCAGAGTACAGAGAATGAGGGTCCCGGGGGAGGAGGGCAGGACGGTGATGTTCTTCAGGGAGTAGCATCACTTGACTGCTGGCGGACAGGGAGCAGCTGTGGCGTCCCGAGCCCTCCAGATCTTTCTTCCAGAGTCTTCCACAGCCTGCAGTCTACTGTGCCTGAAACTCCAGAATTCAGGGAGAAAGAATGGGTTAAGGAATACGATCTCAAGTTAATGAGCTGTTTTAAGACCAGAATGATTTATCACAGTTTTGTGAAATGCATAAGTAGGAGACTGCCCTAAAGTTCTCTGTAGTGATTAACAGCAAAGCAGTGGGCTGTGATCGAAAAGAGAAACCTACACTTTCCTTTGCTCTAATCAGTGCGAAGCTTGCTCATTCTGGTTGGGTTCTGGATGGGGTGGTGGGATCATTGGCAACTATATGGAAGTTAAGGAAGTGGGAGAAAGATAGGATAGTGTCCAATGAATGATGTCTTCCAAATTTGTAGAGGTTTTATTTTTGTTTGCCTATTTAAATTGGGTCACATGAATCCTGTATTACTGACTTCCACTATAAAATTAGTGGTTTATTTTCCTGGAAAACACTTCTATATGCAACAAAATTGGCTTTATAAACTGAACAATCCTGAACACAAAGTGTTCTTGAAACAGCCTATAAAAGAGCCAAATTTGTTCCTATATGCAATAAAATTCACATTTGTAAGCAATAATCCTGTATCTCTTCTAAAGTCACATCCAAAGGAAGAATTATTTTCTGGTAAAATGCTCATAGTATACAGTATTAGAGCGTGTCCCAGAAGCTGGATGTGGTGGTGCAGGCTTGTAATCCCTGTACTTGGGAGGCTAAGACCACCATGCAGATGCCCCCCCTGCCCCCAACAGCCCAGAGAGGCAAATGAAAACTGGTCCACTAGTCAGATCGCAGCCAGAGACAAAGACCTTCTCTATGAGCTTTGAGCCCACTGGTTAGAGTCCAAGATACTAATTGGCATCTGCTGCATTAAGTCACTGAGGGGTGGGGAGTGGCCCGCTGCCTCACCACTGGAGAAAACCAGGAGGAAGCTTTCCCTTTCTTTCCAAAAAGGTCTCTCCCCCTTCTCAAGCTATCCTTCTTTTTTTTTTTTATTTTTAATTTATTTATTTTTTAATGTTCATTTGTGTGTGATTGGTGGTTTCCTAGAGAAGAAAGACTGGGACGGGCACAGTATTCTAGACACCTGGGCTATTGTATAAACTTCCTCCATGTAGTTTTGTTGTTGTTTTTAAATTTCCCTACTAGGAAGCCCCAAGTCTGTTTCTTGTTGTATCTTCCCTGCTAAATGTTTTTTGGTGGAGGAGGAGGTGGTGTGTGTGTGTGTTTGTGTGTGTGTGTGTGTGTGTGTGTGTGTGTGTGTGTGTGTGTAGCTTTGGAATGAGACCATCAAACTTTTTTTTTTAAATAACAACTGAAAGGAGATTGGAACTCAGAAGTCAGTTCATTACTACTATACTCTAAAGACAACATAAAATACCGTATAATAAGCATTAGTCATAATTAGGATTCTAGTTGTAGTTGACTCAAAGCCCTTGGCAGATTCTGCATTTCAGATGCTTTTTCTCCAAGGGTGGGCATTTGTAATTAGACAGTAAATGACAATTAGTGGTGCTAAATGCCTTTTTATTTTATAAGATGTGTAGTAGTCATCTATTTTAAAACCATAAAAGAGAGGTCATGTTCAAACTATCTGTACACTTCAGCCAAAAACAGTAACTTTAAGAGAGGAGTATGATTTCCCCTCAGTATTTTTTTGTAGTTCCGTTTCATGTGCTTCAGAATTTGACTCCTTCAGACCTGGGAAGTATTTTGGCAAGAGAGACAGCGATCTGATCACTGTACTTCTTTTTTTTTTTTGCGGTACCAGGGATTGAACTCAGAGGCATTCTACTTCCGAGCTATACCCCCAGCCCCTATTTTTTATTCTTTAT
>PVLC010046531.1:0-11399 GCA_004027655.1 Graphiurus murinus | reverse complement strand
TACTGGGGATTGAACTCAGGGGCGTTCTATCTCCGAGCTATACCCCCAGCCCTATTTTTTATTCTTTATTTTGAAACCGAGTCTCACTAAGTTGCAGAGTACCTCACTAGGTAGCTGAGGCTGGCCGCGAACCCGGATCCTCCGGTCTCAGCCTCCCGAATGCTGGGATTACAAGCGAGCGCCACCACGCCCGCCTTCATTATTATTATTATTATTATTATTATTATTATTATTATTATTATTTGTTTTGAAACAGGGTCTCAGTAAGTTTCTTTTTTTTCTTTCTTTTTTTTTTTTTCTGAGGTACTGGGTATTGAACTCAGGGGCATTCTACCTCCAAGCTATACCCCCAGCCCTATTTTTTTATTCTTTATTTTGAAACCGAGTCTCACTAAGTTGCGGAGTGCCTCACTAGGTAGCTGAGGCTGGCCTCAAACCCGGATCCTCCGGTCTCAGCCTCCCGAATGCTGGGATTACAAGTGTGCGCCCCACGCCCCGCTAGTAAATTTCGGAGGGCCTCGTTAAGTAGCTGAGGCTGGCTGCAAACCCGGATCCTCCAATCTTAGCCTCCAAAGTACTTCATTACAAGCATGCACCACCACACCTGGCTTTTCTTTTCTTTCTTTCTTCTTTTTTTTTTTTTTTTTGGTATTGAAGGCACCTTCCTGCCTCCCCCCTCGCACAGTGCAGTCCTAAGTTTGGACTCACTTTCTCAGTAGGCGATGTGCCCCATCTCTCAGGCACATCTACACCTCATAGAATCACCCTGTGTCACATATCCCTAGTACAGTGTAACGTCCCCTAAGTGATTCTTGCAATTACTTCTCTTTTTTTGGGGGGGGGGGTACTCGGAGGTTGAACCAAGGGGCTTTCTACCTCCAAATTAATACCCCTAACACTTTTTATTTTTTATTTTTAAACGGTCTCGCTAGGTTACTGAGAGTCTAACTGATGAGGTAGAGTAAAATAAAATTTAGGCAGAAAGGAGACATTGGGAAGGAAAGGAAAAATAGAGTTTTAAAATCTGGAGAGTTGATAAGCTAAGACCGCCCTATAGGGAGTGCCCAGGTCTTAGGCAGGAGTCTTATTCAGGCTCACACATTTAATAGCCTGAATCCCTGCCCCCACCTGAGATTCCTAAGGACAAAGGTCAGACCTCAGCGACCACCCATTTTTGAAACCTGAGAAAGGAGGCCACCACCCACTGCTGATACCTGAGGGAGGGGAGGTCCGGACTTCCTCTGTGCCCACCCCTTCTTGGAACGACCATCTATACCTGAGAAAGAGGAGGTCCAAACACCTTCTGTGCCAACCCCCTCTTAAAAAGTCTATATAAGGACTGAAAAAGGCTGCAAAGTTCTCTCTCGTTCGCGTACCCTGGAAGGCGTTCGCCTGTTCCCTTATTTTCCTAAATAAATTCCTGCCTTTTGTTCCTGACTGGCACATGTTAAAATTATTTTTATCACAGAGGCCAAGAACCCAGAGGCCAAGAACCCACGAGCGACTCCGTGTTGTCCCACGACACAATCTGGCAACTACGAAGGGATTTTTGGACAAAATCAAAGTAAGTTTTTTTTTTTACAAAAAATGCGTAAAAGTTTCGTATCTTTGTTGGTTGCTCTATGTGTGTGTGCAGAGGGCTGAGAGAGGAATCCCAAGGGAGTTCAGAAATGTATGGATTAGAGGACAGGAGGGGAAGCGGCGGCGGGTTGGTTGCGGCCACTCCGGCGTTGGCCGGCGGGGCGGCAGGGCGGTTGGGGGCCACCAGTGGTTTCCCGCTCCGAGCCTCCGGCTCTGCCGAGGGTCCGAGGGTCCGCGCACCATTTAACTCCTCGCTCTCCCCCGGCTGACCCTCCGCCCGGCTGCTCGTGCCTCCGGCCTACGGGGTCGCGGACCCCTTCTCGGGCGCGGATGGCGCCGCTGGTCCGGACTCCACTCACAGATTCGCTCCCCCTCCCTTTTTTTCCTCCCCGTTTTTTTTTTTTTTTTTTTCTCCCTCCCGAGCCAACCCAATCCTCCCCTTAGTGTCTGAGTGTCTGTCTGATCAATGAGCTTTTTCTTACAAATGTTAGCTGAAATTGTTTTTGTAGTTGTTGTTGCTGCTTTTTTTGTTTTTTTTTCTCATTGTCCTAGCTAAGCCGGCCGACCACGTGGTGTGGGGGGGCATTTTTGGATTTTTGCTCTAACTAAAGTAGGTTGATTTTTTTCCCCCTCCTATGTTTGTAATTAATATTTAAAGAAAATAAAGCCGGGTGTGGTGGCGCACGCTTGTAATCCTAGCATTTGGGAGGCTGAGACCGGAGGATCCGAGTTCGAGGCCAGCCTCAGCTACCTAGTGAGGCACTCCGAAACTTAGTGAGACTTGGTTTCAAAATAAAGAATAAAAAATAGGGCTGGGGGTGTAGCTCGGAGATAGAATACCCCTGGGTTCAATCCCCAGTACCGCAAAAAAATAAAAATAAAGAAAATAAGTCTGATTTTTGTCTCTTACATGGAGTCTTTTTGCTACAAATGTTTTTTTCTTGCTTTAAATAAAGTAGGTTAATTTTTTCCTCCTATGCCTGTAATTAGTATTTTAAAGGAAATAAGCAGTTCTGATCTTTGTCTCTTATATGGGTACAGCTAAAAAAAAATGATTTATTTTTCTTTCCTTTTCTCTCCCTTCTCCCTCACGAACCTTCCTTGCTTACATTGTTTAATTAAGAGCATAGCCAGCCGGGCGTGGTGGCGCTCGCTTGTAATCCCAGCATTCGGGAGGCTGAGACCGGAGGATCCAGGTTCGCGGCCAGCCTCAGCTACCTAGTGAGGCACTCCGCAAGTTAGTGAGACCCGGTTTCAAAATAAAGAATAAAAAAAATAGGGCTGAGGGTGTAGCTCGGAGGTAGAATGCCCCTGAGCTCAATCCCTAGTACCGCAAAAAAAAAAAAAAGAGCATAGCCCACAGTGGACAGAAACTGGCTATTTGAAATGTGCTGTTTTAATCACTTGTTAACATCTGATTTTGGTTTTTTTTTGGTTGTTTTTTGTTTTTTTGCGGTACTAGGGATTGAACTCAGGGGCATTCTACCTCCGAGCTACGCCCCCAGCCCTATTTTTTATTCTTTATTTTGAAACTGGGTCTCACTAAGTTGCGGAGTACCTCACTAGGTAACTGAGGCTGGCCGTGAACCCGGATCCTCCGGTCTCAGCCTCCCAAATGCTAGGATTCCAAGCGTGCGCCACCACGCCCGGCCTGATTTTGTTTTATCTAGAAAATATCCTCGAGTCTTCAGAAAAGACCTTTGTTTGTTAAAAATTTCCTGTTTTTGTTTTTGTTTTTTTCTCTCTAGAATTACTAAAGGAATCCTCAAGGTACCACAGATTGACAAGATCATGGGTAATTCTGCTTCTATCCCAGAAAACTCTCCCCTTGAGTGCATACTAAATAATTGGGATTATCTTAAAATAGAGGCCATAACAAAGGAGAGGCTTATCTTCTTTTGTAACACACTCTGGCCTCAGTATAAATTAAAGGGTGGACAAAGATGGCCCAAAAACGGGACCCTAAATTATAATACTATATGTCAGCTTGATCTGTATTGTGAGCAAGAAAAAAGGTTTACAGAAATGTTATATCTTCAGAGTTTTATGGCTTTATATTTAAGCCCAGAATTGCATGGAAATTATAAGTTTTTTTATACAAATCCTTCTCATACAATGACAGCAGATGAGCCAGACCCAGTGGAAGATTTATTATTCAGTGCCCCAAATAGGTCTCTTCCAACACCTGTAGCTACAACTGCAGAACCAATAACCTCTCCGGCCACCCTACCTCATTATAAACCTGTCTGTCCTCCATTTCCAGAGGAACCCAGCCCTGCTGGTGTAACTAAAAATGGCACATGCTATCGTCCAACTAACTCAGAAGCTTCAAATATGTGTCCACGTCGAGAGGTGGCAAAAGCCCCTTTTTTATAACTGAGCTTGTCCAGTGTAAAGAAAGATTGGGTCAATTTTCAGAAGACCCTGATAGGTTTATAAGTGGGTTTCAAGACCTGGCTATTAAGTTCGATCTTACGTGGACAGATCTTTATGTGATCTTTTCCACTTGCTGCACTACTGACGAAAAGACTCGTATACAGGAAGCTGCAAAGGCATATGCTGATGAAATCTATGCCCAAGATCAAGGGCAGCCTACAGGAGAAGAGGCTGTCCCTGTTCAAAACCCTAACTGGAATTATCAAAATGGTAGTGAGGATCTTAAAAAACGGAATCATATGATCACATGTTTAATTGAGGGAATGAAGAAATGTATGAATAAGTCTGTTGATTATTACAAAATAACGGAAATAATGCAGGAAGCAAATGAAGATCCTGCTGTGTTTCTGGGACGTTTAATTAGAACCCTCTGGAAATATACTCATTTTGACCCAGACTCATATGAAGGACAAATATTTTTGGGGGTTCATTTTATTTGCCAATCAGCCCCAGATATTAAAAGGAAACTCCAAAAGCAGACAATGGGACCTCTGACTCCCATTGATATACTTTTAAGATTGGCCTTTGAGATTTTCAATAACAGAGACAAGGAAAATGAAATGATGGACCGGAGGAGACAATTGCAGACACAGAGACACCCCCGCCTAAGTGCCTTAGCATCAGGCAATAGGCTCTTGCCACCTCAGAGTTACCAAAGGGTCCCCTCTAAACAGAGGGGAAAGGGCTGGAGGCCTGGCACCTGCCATTACTGCAAAGAGCCTGGACATTGGATCAAGGACTGCCCCAAGCGGGGTCCATCTCAACACAGGAGGTTTCACGAATTCTGGGCATAACTTACTATCTCCATAGTTCCTGGCATGCTCAATCATCAGGAAAAGTAGAAAGGGCTAACTTACAAATTAAAACCACCTTGGGAAAGCTATGTCAAGAGACCTCAGAGCCCTGGTTACACTTGCTGCCCATTGCGCTATTAAGGATTAGAATCATTCCTAAAACCTCTCTCCAACTGAGTCCTTAGGAAATGCTCTATGAGAGACCTTTTCTAACCTCAGATCCTGTTACTGATCCTAAGACACAGGAGATGATTAAATATGTAATTTAGGGCAAGTACAAAATGCTTTATTGAAATATGAGAATAAGATTTTTCCAACTCTTGATAATTCGACCTACCTGGCAAAAGTACAAATAGGTGATTACGTCTTACTCAAAACCTGGAAAAAGGACTCACCCACAGATCAGCTTCTCCCAAAATAGAAGGGTCTCTTCCAGGTTCTTAAGACTCCCACAGCTGTTAAGCTACAGGGACACAATTCCTGGATTCATGTCTAGAATTAAACCTGTCCCTCTTAAGGCTTCACAGGACCAAGGCCCTAAAATCAGCAATAAGCTTCCAGATACTAAAGAGACCTGTGAACACTACTCCTGTGAGCCTCTAGAAGACTTAGAAAGTACTATTCAAGAAGACTGGATCAGGATAAGTTTTATTCTTGTGCTTTGCCTTGTAACTTCATTATGCCTATCCTGACTAAACTTTTTTGTCTCCTAATCTTTACATCATTCTCCCAGGTAAAAGCAAGCTTTTTCCTGGATTGGTTGCAACAGTATGGCACAGATGCTGAAAAAAGCACCTGTTGGTTTTATGGGCCAACACCCACTCCCAGTCCCTCCACATTACCTTGGTGGATGTTCCCCTTCCCAGAAAGTGATTGGTTAATATCTGAATGGGATAAATCTTTCGTTTTCTTGGCTGGTATACTTTTCGGTTGTTTAGCTTGCTGTTGCCTAAGACTAATATCTTGCATGTTTATGCCTTCTATTCCAGAACATCAGAGGATGATGGTTCAGCAGCCAACAAAAAGGCCTGACTTCCCCTTGCCTCCTTTAGATCAGTTAGGGAAACGCTTTCGGTCCCTGTATAGGCAGGGTCAACGCCCCATTGTCAGCTGAGAAGAAATTACAGAAGTCGGACCTTCATCCTTCTGCATCCCCTTAAGATTAAGGGGCCAAAAGTCTCAGGGGAGGGGGAATGATGAGGGTAGAGTAGAAGGAATAAAATTTAGGCAGAAAGGAGACAAGCCAGGTGTGGTGGCACATGCTTGTAATCCCAGCATTTGGGAGGGCTAACTCCACCATATAGGGCGTGCCCAGGTCTTAGGCAGAAGTCTTATTCAGGCCCACACATTTAATCCCCTGAGTCCCTGCTCCCACCTGAGATTCCTAAGGACAAAGATCAGACCTCAGTGACTACCCATTTTTGAAACCTGAGAAAGGAGGCCACCACCCATTGCTGATACTTGAGGAAGGGGAGGTCCAGACTTCTGTGCCAGCCCCCTCTTTAAAAGTCTATATAAGGACTGAAAAAGGCTGCAAAGCTCTCTCGTTTGTGTACCCCGGAAGCCATTCACCTGTTCCCTTATTTTCCTAAATAAATTTCTGCTTTTTGTTCCTGACTGGCACGTGTTAAAATTATTTTTATCACGGAGGCTGAGAACCCACGAGCGACTCCGTGTTGTCCCACGACATAACTAAGTTGCTGAGGCTCGTCTCAAACCTCTGATCCTACTGTTCAAGCCTCCCGAGTAGTGGGCTACAGGTGTGCACCACCACAGTCAGCTAATTTTTTTGAAACAGGGTCTCAACCGGGATTGGTGGCATACACTTGTAATCCCAGCATTTGGGAGGCTGAGACCGGAGGATCTGGGTGCTCAACCAGCCTCAGCTACCTAGTGAGGCACTCCGCAACTTAGGGAGACCTGTTTTCTAAATAAAGAATAAAAAACAGGGTTGAAGCCAGGCATGGTGGCGCACGCTTGTAATCCCAGCATTTGGGAGGCTGAGACAGGAGGATTCAGGTTCACGGCCAGCCTCAGCTACCTAGTGAGGCACTCCGCAACTTAGTGAGACCCTGTTTCAAAATAAAGAATAAAAAATAGGGCTGGGGGTGTGGCTCAGAAGTAGAATGCCCCAGAGTTCAATCTCCAGTACCGCAAAAAAAAAAAAAAAAAAAAAAAAATATATATATATATATATATATATATATATATATACATGGCTGAGGGTATAGCTCGGAGGTAAATGCCCCTGAGTTCAATCCCCAGTACTGCAAAACAAACAAAATGGTCTCGCTAAATTCCTGAATCTTGCTAAATTGCCTTAGGCTGGCCTGGAACCTGCAATCCTGTCTCAGCCTCCCAGGTACTAGGATCATGGGAGTGCGCCGCTGTGCTGGGCCTTGACTATCTGTCTTTCTGCTGGCATCTAAGCCCCAGGAGGAGAGAGACGCCTGTGGCGTTAGGCTGTCATCTCAGCTCCTCTGCAATGCTAATAAAAGCCTAATAAATATTCTTGAATGAACACCAGGCCTTGCTCTAGACAAGTCATCTCCCACATTAGCACATGCAGATTCCCTTTGGAGAAAGCCTGGAGATGAGTGATATCAATAAAAATTTGTGAAATGAATGAATGAATGTTGAAGAAAATCCCCAGGGGTTCCTGCAAGCAGCACAAACCGGTTTGAATTTGGGTTGCTTTTTTTTTTCACGTCAGTTGCCGTGCAAACACTGAAAATACATATCTGTCATATTTGTTGCCCATTACTTCACCCTGTTGGTAACAGGACCCCAATCTTTCTCGGGGAGTAGCCTTCCCCTAAGTGGGCTCCTCCACAGCGCTCGCTGGTGACTGGAGTCTAAGCCATCAGGGCACCTCGGCCGCTTGGCAACCAGGATTGAATGGACGCTGGGGGGCGTGCCCAGGCAGTCTGGACCGAGGGAAGCCAGCCCTGGATCACTGTTGAAAGTGTTGGAGCAACACACCTGTCTTTCCTTCTGGACTTGAAATTGTGATGACAGAGGCTTAGAGAGATGCTATTGAGGAAGGCTGAGCTAGGAATGAAGCGGTGGAGCAAGCCTCAGGGCTGACTTCCCGGCAGAGGGACCGTCCTCCATCCCCTCGCTCTCCACTCGAAGGCCCAACAAGAAGCAGAGGGTGGCAGGGAAGCTGCGGAGGAGTCTGAGCCAGGGCTAGCGTCCATCCGGAAGGGTATGGCTTTTACAGTGAGAAGCTGTTCAGCAGAGCATGGTGGTATGCGCCTGTAATTCCAGTGCTTGGGAGGCTGAGATAAGAGGATCACAGATTCGAGACCAGCCTCAGCAAACTAGTGAGGCCCTCTGCAACTTAGACTTTCAAAAACAAACAAATGATGATGATGATGATGATGATGTTAAAAATAATAAAAATTGGGCTGGGGATGTGGCTCACTGGTAGAATCCCCCTGTCAATCCCCAGCACACCCCCCCACACACACACACAGATCATGGTGTGGAGATGGGGCAGAGGGCGAGGGGTGGAATGGGGGAAGAAGGGAGACAGAAGCTTTCAAGAAGATGAAGAAAATGATGGTTTGGCCTAGAGTTGTAGCTGTGGTGGAAAATATTTGGCATGGCTTGTTTGAGAATGGAGCCAGTGCAAAAGAAAGTGGCATTTAGGGGTTGCTTCTGACAACATAATTTGAATCCCTGGATCCAGCTATGCCTGAAGCTATTTCTTCTGATCTTTACAAGTATGTGAGCAAATACAATCTTTTTGTGTGTGTGTGAGTGTGGTGCTGGGAATGGAATCAGGGGCATTCTACCTCCAAGCTATACCCTCAACCCTATTTTATTTTATTATTTTTTTTCTTTTTTGTGGTATCCAGGATTGAACTCAGGGGCATTCTACCTCCGAGCTACACCCCCAGCCCTATTTTTTATTCTTTATTTTGAAACCGGGTCTCACTAAGTTGCGGGAAGGCCTCACTAGGCAGCTGAGGCTGGCCGCAAACCCGGATCCTCCGGTCTCAGCCTCCCAAATGCTGGGATTACAAGCGTGCGCCACCACACCCGGCTTCAACCCTATTTTATTCTTTGTGTGTGTGTGTGTGTGTGTGTGTGTGTGTGTGTGTGTGTGGTACTGGGGATTGAACTCAGGGGCATTCTACCTCTGAGCTACACCCCCAGCCCTATTTTTTATTCTTTATTTTGAAACAGGTTCTCACTAAGTTGCGGAATGCCTCACTAGGTAGCTGAGGCTGGCCTGGAACCCGGATCCTCCGGTCTCAGCCTCCCAAATGCTGGGATTACAAGCATGTGCCACCATGCCTGGCTCCTATTTTATTCTTTATTTTTGAAACAGGATTTTACTAAGTTGCAGAGGGGCTCACTATGTAGCTGAGGCTGTCCAGCACAAATGAGAAGCAATCGTGACTGCAGAACCGTGTCCCTAGATGCACGGTGTGCATCTAGTAGCCCCGGGTATACGCTGGCTAGAGGTCTCCAGCACTGTTCTGCTGTTTGAGAAGAATGTGTTCCTGCTTTTACCATGTCTTCTCATACTCTCCAAGGCCAATGTCTTGCATGCTGCATTTGGACACAATCTCTCCTGGGCATCAGCTGAGGTTTGTACAAGTCTCAGGCAGCTGTCTGCCAGACAGCACTGTAGCAGTTTGGCTTCTCCTGCAAAGCATAGTGAATGCGGTTTACCTGTTGATCTGAATCCAGCGCATACCTGGGAAGACCGTGATGAAGGAATACAGATAACATCTGCATACATCAGGTGTAATGCATAGAACAGAAAGCCCAATTCAAATGCTTAAACAATAAGGGCATTTATTATTTCACATCAAAGGAGACCCAGAGGTAGAGAGGGCTTCTGGGTTGGCTGATGACTCCAAATTCCATCCAGGACCCAGGTTCCGGCCGTCTCTCTGCTCCATCCATCTTGGTGGGGCTCCATCCTCCAGCTAGTTGAAAGACAGGGCTACAGTCAGCAGTAGTGGGGCACACCTGTAATCCCAGTTATCAGTGGGAGACTGAGACAGGGGGATTGCAGGTTCAAGGTTAGCCTCAGCAATTTAGCAAGATCCTTAGCAACTTAGGGAGACTGTTTTAAAATAAAAAGGGCTGGGGGGTGTAGCTCAGAGGTACACTGCCCTTGGGCTCAATCCCCGATACCAAAAGAAACAAAAACAAAACAAAGACAGGGCTACAATTCCCATCCTAGCACCACAATGTTGGAGGAAAGAGGAAACCGTATCAGTCATGGCCCTCTCTTAGGAGGAAATACTTCTAGAAGCCGTTGCCAGAGCCTTCTGGGATCCCACTGGACAGAATTGGGTCACGTGGCCATCCCTGAGCCATCACAGTCCAGGACATGAGACTCCCATGGTTAACTTGGAGACATTATCTGTATGTGAGTGAGATCTATATGAAAGGTGGGGATTAACCCCAATACATGGAGTAATAGAGTCCAGCAGCCTAGATGTAGATACTCAAGGATAAGTCGTTGCCTTCCTTTTCTATGTTGGAGCTTCTCGATAAAGTGTCTGAAAGGCCAGTGGTCAGGAAGCATTCAGCTCTAGGAGTACCAGGGTCTTTGATAGGGACCTGGTAAAATTTTCTAAGAAACTGAGCACTACCAGGCCTGGTGGCACACACCTGTAATCCCAATAGTTGGGAGGCTGAGACAGGAGGATCACAGCTTTGAGGCTAGCCTCAGCAATTTTTTTTTTTTTTTTTTTGGTGGTATGGGGATTGAACCCAGAGGCATTCTACCTTCGAGCTACACCCCCAGCCTGATTTTTTTTTTTTTTTCGATACTGAGGATTGAACCCAGGGGCATTCTACCTCCGAGGTACACCCCTAGTCCTATTTTTTATTTTTTATTTTTTATTTTGAAACACGTCTTACTAAGTTGCAGAGAGCCTCACTAAGTAGCTGAGGCTGGCCTCGAACCTGGATCCTCCAGTCTCAGCCTCCCAAATTCTGGGATTACAAGTGTGCACCACCATACCCGGCTGGCCTGATTTTATTTTTATTTGGAAACAGGGTCTCACTAGGTTGAGAGTTTCACTACTTGCTGAGGTTGTTCTCGAACCTGCGATCCTCCTGTCTCAGCCTCCCAAGTACTAGGATTACAAGTGTGTGCCATCATGCCCGTCTTAGCCTCAGCAATTTAGAGACTTTCAGCAACTTAGTGAGACCCTGTTTCCAAATAAAGAATAAAAAATAGGGCTGGGAGTGTAGCTTGGAGGTAGAATGCCCCTGGTTCAATCCCCAGTACCACACACACACACACACACAAAAATACAGTAAGGCTGGGGATGTAGTTCAGAAGTAGAACACCCTTGGGTTCAATCCCTAGTATCAAAAGGAAGGAAGGAAAGCCGGGCGTGGTGGCGCACGCTTGTAATCCCAGCATTCGGGAGGCTGAGACCGGAGGATCCGGGTTCGCGGCCAGCCTCAGCTACCTAGTGAGGCACTCCGCAACTTAGTGAGACTTGGTTTCAAAATAAAGAATAAAAAATAGGGCTGGGGGTATAGCTCGGAGGTAGAATGCCCCTGAGTTCAATCCCCAGTACGGCAAAAAAAAAAAAAAAAAAAAAA
>PVLC010046530.1:0-11388 GCA_004027655.1 Graphiurus murinus | reverse complement strand
ATGCAGCGTGCTGGGCCAGGGGCAGAGACTCTAAAATCCAGGGCAGGGAAGGCATTTTGGGGTTCTCTGGAGACAGACTCTATTCCCTTCTCCTCCTCCTCCTCCTCCTCCTCCTCCCCCTTATTTTTTATCACATAGTTTAACCCTTTATTCAACAAATAGTTATTGTGCTCTAGTCTTCATAGAATTTAAGTTCCCTAGAAATTAAATTTGAAATGGCCAATCTGTTTCTTGTTCCTTGTTTCTTTCTTTAGCATTTTCTGCCCATGAAGCCCAAGTCTTTGATCAACCCGTGGTGTTCTTTTCTGCCTTATAGACTGGATGCTGCCGGTTCATGAATCGCTAATGAAAACAAATCAGATCTCCAAAACTCAGTATGTTGAAAATGTCTCTTTTGATACTTCCCACAACTTATTGATTACAATAGATATTATGGTTTGGAACTGGACTATTGTTGAAGGCTTGGTCCAATGCAGCAGTGTTGAGAGGTGGGGCTTTGGAGGAAGCTTTGGATCATAAGGGCTCTGACTTCTATGGATTCATCCATCCATAGCCGAATGGACTACTGGGAAGTGGTGAAATTGTGGTGGGTGAATCCTGACTGGAGTAAGTAGGTAACAAGGGATGTGCCGCTGGGGACTGCATCTTGTCCCTGCCACCCCCTTTCCTGGCTGCCATGAGTGGAGCAGCTCTCCTGCTTCCCTCCCTTTCTCCATGATGCTCTGTCTCACCAGGCCCTGAGCAATGGAGCTGGCCAACCATGGGCTGAGACCTCTGAAACTGTGAGCCAAAATAAACATGACCTCCTTTGAGTTGTGTATGTCAGGCACTTTGGTGACAGCGACAGAAGTCTAACACACCAGTTATCACATGGCCTTCCATCAAACAACCAGATGTGTCCTTTGTGTCTACTATGTGCCATGCACTGCATGAGGTCCTGGTGTGGAGTGGGCAAGGATGGGAGGAAGAATAGAGGAAAATGAATGGAGGAATCAGCCCTGCTCATTAGGGTCCCCAGCAAGGACAGCAGTGAATTGAGTGGCAAAGTAGTTCTCCTGGGATCAGGAGCTGGTGACCTGTGGTGACCCCCGGCCACGGGGTCCACAGCTGGGCAAGCTGGGGCAGGAGGTTGCTGAAGGGTGTGGGGTTTTTCTGGAAACTTCTGGCCTGTTCTACGCATCAGCCACCTCCTGCACGGGACAACAGCGCCCTCTGGTGGTTAATTCACGGAACTCTGGCAGCTATTTTGTAAAGCCCAGAGGATTAAGCGCCTCTCAAGAACTTCTATTTTTGGTTCCCAGTATTTCCATAATCAAATGCTAACAGGAGCAGCCAAATGGCTTCCCAACAGGCCTGAGAGCTGCACCGCCGAACTCCTGGTCCTTCAGCTCTTTCTCCCCAGGAGTGAGTTCTACTTTTCCTTCTCAGGTACAGGGCTCTGCTCATGGGATTTAATTGAGGGGTCCCAGGGGCAGCAACCATATGCTTAATTTGCTGAGTGCAGAGTCTAGCCTCAGAGGGAAGGCCGGGCACACATGAAGAGTGACGTGTTGGAAAGACACTGGATCCAGGATCAGGAGGCCTCATGTCCAGCCCACGTCAGCCGTTAAGTAGGGGTGAGATAATGATTACAATAATAGCTACATTTATTCGGTATTTACTCTGGGTCAGGCACTGCACCAAGAGCTTTACTTACCTTGCTGACTTCGATCTTCACCACAAGCCTCTGAGGTTGGTGTTATCTCCATTTGCCCGATCAAGAAACCAAGGCACGCATTCGGGAGGCTGAGACCGGAGGATCGCGGCCAGCCTCAGCTACCTAGTGAGGCACTCCGCAACTTAGTGAGACTCGGTTTCAAAATAAAGAATAAAAAATAGGGCTGGGGTTATAGCTCAGAGGTAGAATGCCCCTGAGTTCTATCCCCAGTACCACACACACACAAAAAAAAGAAACCAAGGCACTGCGAGGTTAAGTATCTTTCCCAATCACACAGATGTGGCAGAGTCCAGAATCACATTTCTGGGGACACTAAACTATAAGGACACTGAGCTATAAGGATCAGAAAGCAGTGGTAGGGCCCATAAGTTGATGTTTTTAAACCTTCCCCAGGTGATGCTGATATGGAGCCATCTTGAGAATCTATAGGGTCCTGCCAGCTCCAATGATCAGTGAGCCCAGGGTCTTCTGAGAGGCAGGAGGTGACATTGTGAGGTGGGGAGAAGTCTGGGCTACAGCTCCAGTCCCCGTGGGTGTGCGGGGCCACAACACGGAGAAGGACCACGGCAGTGACCATCCTGCCCGCTGTCTTCCTGGTGTGGGTGTGACGCTCCAGAGTTCACCGTGCCACGCACACCCCTACTTTGTAGACCCATCACCCATCAGTTTATCTCAACTCTTCTAGAAATGTTATAATATAGAATTATGTGGGCATACAGTTCTAGAACCTATATATATTTCAAAGCCAAATATACGTATGTAAAAAAGGAAATACACGTATGTTATATATATTTGGCTTTTTGTTGGAACCCAGGGCCTCGAGCATGCTAGGCAAGTGCTCTTCCACTCAGCCATCCCCAGACTCCATTTTGTATTTTTTAACAGATTCATTTGACAAATCCTTGGGGTCTTCAGCGTACTTGGCTGGTCTGCAGTGGTGGTGGAAGTGGGCAGGGCCCTGTCCTTAGGAGCTAGCTGTGTCTAGAGCAGGAGACAAGCAATCCACAAACTATGATTAAAAAAAAAATCTCATCCCACCTGTGTCTCTGAAGGAAATGACAACGTGCAGGGATGGGGAACAACAGGGCTGAAGAGGGACCTAATTAGACCAAGCCAGCTGGAGTAGACAGAAACCAGGGAACATTTTCAGCTTGTACCCTGATTGGTCCACGGGCCTGGGGTGTCCTGGGGTGCACAGGCAGCTTAGTGCAGCTGGGGCCCCTGAGCCTCTGCTGGAGTTCCCTGCAGGGCAGCGGTGGCCTCCGCTGACCTTTCCTCCCAGAATGCCCCGGTGTCCCTCTGCAGGTGCAGGACTCAGCTTCTTTTTCACAGAAAGGTCTCAAACCAGTGGCTGTTTGGGGATGGATGGGGAGTTGGTGAACTTAAGGGTACTCTCCCACTGAGCGGCACCGCCAGCCCTTTTTATTTTTTTATTTTGAAATGGGGTCTTGCTAAGTTACTGAGGCTGGCCTCAAACGTGTGATCCTCCTGTCTCAGTCTTGAAAGTACTGGGACTATGCCTGGCTTCTTAATATATTTTAAAGAATATAATACTGTATTGTTAACCGTAGGCCCTATGTTGTACAGCAGATCTCTAGAACTTATTCATCTTGTGTAACAGAAACTTTATACCCATTGAGCAAATTTCTCCATTTCCCTCTCTCCCATACCCTTGGCAACCACTATTCTATTCTCTACTTCAATGAGCTTAACTATTTTATTTTATTTTTAGTTTAACTATTTTAGATATCCCATGTAATGGTGGTATCACGAAGTATTTGTCTGTCTGTGTCTGGCTTATTTCACTCAGCATCATGTCCTCTAGATTCATCCATGCTGTTGGCATTTGGCAGGCCCCCCCCTTTTAAAGTCTGAATAAAATTTTATTATATCTATATACCAAATTCTCTTTATCCATTCATCTGCTGGTGGACATTTGGGTTGTTTCCATATCTTGGCTATTATGAATACAGAAAAAATACAGTTTCTCAACCCAAAGCAAACAAAGAGACATTGTGCAAAATACAACTGTGTTGACAGAAAGAGCAGGCTGGGAGGGTAAACACTGGCTGGCTGACCTACGGGACAGATCAGGCTTCTGAGGGAACAACACCACCCCAGCACACCTCTCTCACCAGGCCCAGCTTCACAGGGGCAGGACCGGGGTGTCTGTGAGCACTTTGCAGAGATCTGTGACACAGAGGCCACCTGGTTGCCCCAAGAAGCAGCCTACTGAATGTGGGCGCTCCTTCCTTACCTGCCAAGCTCCAGCTGTCTGAGATGGCGTCTGCAGCCGCCGCCCTCAGTGTTTCCAAAGAACTGAGCTGGGGGAGGGATGCTGCCCGTGAAAACTTCCCCTTCCAAGCATGCCAGCCAGCATGGTATGCAGTGCCCTCCATTCAGGGGAGGCAATCTGTCTGCCCTGGTCACACGTCAGTTCCAGCACTGTGGCCTTATGCTTCCCAGGTCTTCCCAAGATTCTTGGGTGATCAGCTTCCCGTTAGCCTCCTCAGGCACAAGCCTGCAGCACCAGGCTAGCATCTGGCCTGAGTGACCAGCACCCGTGGTCCTCCAAGCCGTTCCTCTTCCTGTCCCTCCCTGGGAAGGTGCTTATCACTTGTGGACCAAGACAGTCTATTTCTCTTGAGATGAGTTCCTTCTCAAAAAACACTTTAGTCCCTCATGCCAGCTGACCCCTGGGGTCCCATCCCACAAGACAGGTGTGAATCTCAGAGCAACACCCTGCTGCCCATAGGTATGGTTAGCCTCCTGCTATGGGTGGGGAAACTGAGGCCTGAAGCCTTGGATGTTGGATGACTTGCCAGCGATCACACAAGAGTCTCCAGGTCCCTGATACTTAGCGCTGTGCTAACAACACAACATTATGCTACACGTCACTCCGCAGATGTGTCAGAAGGTTACATTTTGAGATGTCACCTTGCTCTGTCCAGGGCTCTGCAGGCCTAACGTGTCAGCTCCGAGGTGTGGACTGCAGTGGTCCCCATCCAGGCCCAGCATCAGGATCACCTGTGAAACTGGAAAACACAGGTGCCAGGGCCCAGCCCAGGAGATCCTGATTCACTAAATCCAGGTGGGCCTAGGTATTGTAGCTGTGCAGCTGATTCTTGTTAATCGTGATAGGTATGTTTTATAAAATTGCTGTGAATGCAGACTTTATCAGTACTGAAGCATGGCTCCTGGGGGAAATATAAGACCACCTCCCTACAAACCTCTGGTCATACTGATCAACACGTGGCTTTGTTTTATGTGTGCTTCAGTTAAAGACACTTTATTTACTACATACTGTTGGTTCATTAACATTGAACTCATGGTCAGCAGCACTACAACTTATGCCAAATGCGACTTACCTAGACTATGGATGCTCTCCGGCAGGCACATCGCAGCCTTCTTGGGCTCTGGAGTACCCCTGGTTTGACATGGCCCCTCACTCTCCACCAGGCCCAGCCTGTTCTGAAAGGGATACTTGGTTCACAGGGACCTTCTCTCTCCAGGACACGCTGAGCCCAGGGCTCAAAGGAGGATGGTCCTGTCCAGGGCATGGCCCCAGGAGGGCTGATGGTCCATGCTGTTCCCAGAGGATGAGAGCTTTCCCAGGGGAAAAGCTCCGAGTCCTGAGAGTCACCTCCTCCTCTGTTAAAGCTCAGGATCCATGTCTGCCTTTCTAGTTCTCTGGACTCCCAGCTGCACATGTGGGAGGGCTGGGTGGCTCTTCAGGGAATCCCTGGTCACTGGGTTTTTGGCAGCTCCGGGGAGGCGAAGGGCTGAAGAAGGTAAATGGGCTGAGGTTCTTACTCAGAACCTGTCACCAACTGACACCCTGAGCACATCTCTCAAGAATTCATCTCTGCGTTTTGTTTATTGATTTTGTGTGGTGCTGGGGATTGAACCCAGGGGCATTCTCTCTGAGCTACATCTCCAGTCCTTTTGATTTTTTATTTTGAAACAGGATCTCGATAAATTGTTGAGGCCCTCACTAAGTTGCTGAGGCTGGCTTTGAGCCTGCAATCCTCCTCTTTCAGCCCCCCAACTACAGGTGTGTGCCATCATGCCCTTCCTTCCTTCCTTCCTTCCTACCTTCCTTCCTTCCATTCATCCATCCACCCTTCCTTCCTGTGTGTTACTGGAGATTGAACCCAGCAGCATTCTATCTCCAAGCTACAACCCCAGTTCTATTTCATTTTTTAAAAATTTTGAAACAGGGTCTTGCTAAATTGCCGAGGCTGACCTCAAATCTGGAATCCTCCTGTCTCAGCCTTGCTTGTACTGGGATTACAGGCGTGTGCCACCATGCCCAGCTCATCTCTGTCTTTTAAAGGGCTTAATCTGCACAAGCTCCAGTTTATTCAGTGAAGTTAATTCAGAAAAGAAACAAAACACAAAAATCACATTGATGATTATTCTATTTCTTCCTTTTCTCTCTCAGGGAGAATTACCTGGCTGAATAAATTCATTCTCTCCCTCCCTCCTTTCTCCTTCATTTCAAACATCATTCATTTAGCATTTACTACACACCAGGGACCAAGTACAAGTGGGGTCCTCTCCTATTGGCTGTGGGTCCTCCCCCTTGCTTGTGGGTCCCTTCTGCCTGGCTGCCCTGTCTCCCCTCCCCAGCTGCCCCCCACCGACACCAAGGGAAACCACCTTGGCCACTTCCTGGGAAAGGTCTGTCACAGCCCGCGTGGCCTTAGCCTTGCCTTTTGTGGCAGGGGCAGCCTCTGGCATCTTCTTTTCTCACCAAGCCTCTCCCTTAGCATGGTTCCTGTCACCTCACCTGTGCCTGGCCTGGTTTATTCCAGGCTTCAGCCAGCAGCCTGGACTGAGCCGTCAGTCATAGGGGAGGACCCCACATGTACTGGCTGGGGCCTGCTGCTCTGCAGGCTGGGAGTCTGGGCTTGCTCCTATGGGATTTCAGTTTTAAATTGAGTGTGGCAGGGCATGGTGGTCCACGTCAGTAAATCCAGTACTGAGAGGCTGAGACAGGAGGATCAGGGGTTTGAAAACAGCCTCAGCAAGTAGTGAGACTCACAGCAACCTCAAGAGACCCTGTTTCAAAATAAAAATAAAATAGGGCTGGGGGTGTAGCTCAGAGGTAGAATGCCCCCTGAGCTAAATAAATAAGTAAATAAATAAAGATGAATAAATACATAAATTGTGTGTGTGTCCCCACATGTGCATGCTCCCCATCAAACTGGGAGCCCCCAAGGGTCGGAATCATTTCTCCCCCCTCCCCCATGCTTCATCTATGGCCTGACCAACCGTCCTGGAGCCACAGGTGAAGGGACACCATAGGCCCCAGGCAGGAGTTCAGGGGAGAAGAATCAGAGAACTGTCCCTAGACCCTACTCCCTACCTCCCTTCTTGCAGCCTGGTTTGCCCAAGTGGGGCTTCAGGGACTATGACTGCCTTAGAGGGGCCACTGAACCTAGACAGAATGAGGCTCCTCAGGCAAGGAGTGCCCAGCCCGAAAGGTTTATTTGTTTGTTTATTTTTGTTTTTATTTTTATTTTTAAAATTTTATGGCACTTAGAATTGAACCCAATAGCATTCAACCTCTGAGCTACACCCCCAGGCCTTTTTAATTTTTTTTTTGTTGTTTGGAAATATAGGTTGCTGAGAGTCTCACTACTTTGCTGAGGTTGTCCTCGAACCTGTGATCCTCCTGTCCCAGTCTCCCAAGTACTGGGATTATGGGTTTGCACCACCATACCCAGCTCAGGCACGGTTTTCAAACTGTGAGGCGAAGTGACCTGGGGTTCCCCTCACAGGTGACTCCAGGGCCTGGGGAGTGAGGAGTCGCCTTGTGGGGTGGTAGAGGCAGGACCCAACCCCAAACCTTAGGTCAGTCACCGTATTTCTTCTGACTGAGGGCTGCATTTGAAGAATGCACCCCTGTGGCTGCAACAATGGGCAGACGTTTGGCCCGTGCTGACCCGGACCTTTCCCTGTTCATGCCTCCCCACAGTCCTCCAGGGTGGCTGTGCCAGGTCACCGCAGGAATCCTGTCCTGAGCCCTCTTGTTGGTTGGAGAAGGCAGAGCCCAGAGACAGCTCAAGGCTGTGAATGCTCACCGGAGCCATGTGGGCAGGGAGGGGATAAGGGGTCGGAGATCCAGATACAGGCGTAAGCTGGAAGTCCTGCTTTCTGAGGGAAGGAGCCCTTGCCCAGGAGTCCAAAGGTGTGGGCTACAATCTGCCTCCCACTCACCAGCATGGGGCCCCAGGGACCCTAGATAAATGACTCAGTTTCCTCTCCTGGGTAAATGGAGGGGACACTGTGCCTGTCCCCACATAAAGCCACACTCCGAAGCTGTCAGTGTGCTCTGAAAACTGTGTCATGTATGGCTCTGCTGTGGCTCCAGTTACTACCCCAGGTGGAGAATAGGGTTAGGGCTGTCCTGGGGAGTTTGGGGCAGCTACCAGCCTGATTCTTCTGAGTTGCACTTGAAAGGGACTGGAGAGTCACCGGCTCAGTTATGGGCAGAGTTCACTCTGGAGGTCGTAGCCAGACCTACCATCCTCCGTGCTGTGCGTGTGGGCTTCTAGGTTTTGTCAGCCTTGGAAATGGTGGCCCTGGACACCCTGAGGTGGTGCTGGGGCTTTGGGGGTAGTTGGACTTTTATGTTGGGTACAACATTGGGCTTTTCAGGGCCAACTCCATGACATGAGTCTGTTTATTTCCCTCAATCTACTGACTGAATTAACCTGCCAGCCCTAAGCCTGGCAGGTGCAGGATCCCAGTTTCTTCCCTGGGGAAGGAAAGCAAGTGGCCCAGGATGGTCAGCTGACCGAGAGGCCCAGAAAAGGGGATCTTCGGCAGGGGAGAAGCTCACATTAGTGGGCCAGGAATGTCCCCTAAGAGATGGAAAAGAAGCAGGTGGCAGATCAGGATGTGGCATTTAGGGTGGCCTGCCAAAGGAATGCAAAAGAGTAGGTTTGCAGGTCCCAGGAGGGAGCTTCGGACATGCAGATCCTCCTTAGCCTGCTCTCTGCCTGCCCCACCTAGGGCCTCACCTGTCTGCGCTGAGAGGGTCTGTCAGCCTCGCCAAGAGCTGTGCGTCCCAGCTGCACCCTCTGACAAGTGTCTTAGAAACATCTTTGGAGAATACAAGTCATATGAGCTCACAGGAGAGAGTAATGCAAGTAAGAATAGCAAGAAAAGGATGGCTCTCCTCTCTTCTCCCAGTGACCGCAAGCTTCTTGGGATATCAGGCCCAGTGAAAGAATTCCTAACCTGGACAAGCCAAGGAATATGGTTACTGTCCGTTTCTACCTGTGCGTGTGTCCTCAGCACTGGCTCTAAGCACATAACTAATGAACCAATGACTGAGATAACCCAAAGCACCTGGTAATCTCAAGCCAGTTCTCCAAATGTGGATTGCATTATTTGATTTTATAAATGTTCGATTGCTGTGGAGTTAGTTGTCTTTCTGGATCTGCCTGGTTCCAGGTAGAACAGAGTTGAGTTTGGATTACCTGAGCCAGAGCCATCAGTGGAGTTAGGGGGTGACTTGCACCCAGAGGTGTTTGTTTTTTAGGGGGTGGGAGGGAGCTAGAGCAGGGGCTCAGAAACATAAAGTGATCTGAAAGGCAGAAGGACAAGCTGTCCCCAAATCTATTCAGTCTTGCCAGAAATCTCTTCCTTTGGGTTAATAAGAACCTGCAGGAAGCTGGATGTGGTGGCTCATACTTATAATCCCAGTACTCAGGAGGCTGAGACAGGAGGATCATAGGTTCGAGGACAGCCTCAGCAACTTAGTGAGACTTTCAACAACCTCATGAGACCTGGTTTCAAAAATAACAATCATAATCATAATACTACTAATGATAATGATGATAATAAAAGGGCTGGAGGTGTAGCTCAGAATTTGGGTTCAATCCCCAGTACTATCACCAAAAAATGACAACAATAACAACAACAAAAATAAAACAAACAAATCAAATGTGAAGCCAGTTCTGCATGACCTTGGGGAAGATGGCAGATGTTTGGGCACTCAGCGGCCCTTCAGCGCACCCTCCCTCTGCTCCCCCTTGCTGCCCCCTGCCTGGCTCCTGAAGCTACACTCCTTCCTGGATTCAGCTGGTGCAAACAATGGGTGGGAGGAGAGTGAGGACCCTCTGCTGGGCTGGGGGGTGGAAGTGGCTGACGTTTCTCCTGAAGTCCTCCAGGTCCTCTGTGGCAGTTGTCCAGTAGAGCTACAGATACTACAGCCACGCTACTACATACCAGATCCTGGAAGCCGACAGAGAGGCTACCACTATTAAGTTAATTTCTAACCAATCCAAACCACAGGGTGTGGGTGGGTGTCCCAGAAAGTGACAAGAACACCAAGGACACAGATACCATAGTAAAGATCATGAATTTCAGAGTCAGACAAACTTGGGTAAGTCCCCATGTCACCACTCATTAGCTGTGTGACCTCAGGCAACAGAATTAACTTTTCTGAGCCTCAGTTTCCCAGTTCCATTTCTTTAAAATGGGGGACACTAATATCTTCCTTGCATTGTGTCTGCGAGGATTAAATTAGATAATGTATTTGAAGGGCAGCATAGGACCTCTGTAAGCATCACCATCTAGAGCTTAAAGCACAGTCTCTGGAACAAGACAGAATTCTCTCTAGTGGCTATGTGACCTTGGGCAAACGACTTCATATTTCTGGGAAAAAAATGTTCTCATCTGCAAAAGGGATTTGCTGACATTCTCAGGGTTCTGCCGGTAGGGTGAGGTGGAACAGCACACACAAGGACTTAGATAAGAACTGTGTGAGATCATTAGTTATTTATTAGGTTCCTTCTGATGATGGTGAGCACGTGTCTCCCCTGGGTGGTGGGCTGGGTTGAAGTATGGAGAAGTCAGAGCTGATCTCCTGGTCTGCAGGGGAATCCAGCCATACTCTCCCTGTACTCATCTGCCTAGTTTCTTCCCCAAATTCTCCAAACCAGGATCGTCCACCCTTCTACCTTCTGTCTGCAGCTCCTCAGACACCTTTGTCAGCCTGTGGTAGCCCCAGCCTCTGGGGAGCAGGGCTGGCGGGCTCCTTGGTCCACCAGGGAGGGCCTGGGTCTGCCTCTGAGAAGCCCCGTTAGTCACTTGAAACTTGAGCACTGCGCTGCCTGCCTGGCTTGGCAAGCACATGCACACATCAGTCAGTCTCTGGTGAATCACTTCCCCCACCGTGTGGCTACCCCAGCTGGCAACAGAGGGCCTGTGTGCTGCTTGTGTGTGGAGTGCTTCTTTCCATTCCATGAGTCAGAAAACACCAGTCACGGGGCCATGTGATCCCCCGACCTGCTGCCAAGGAACTATGTGCAAAAGATGGCTGGAAAACCCTCGAAGGACAGGGAGGGCAGCTGCAATGGCCGGGGAGGGGCTGCTCAGGGAACTGAGGTTGGAAGATGAAATCATCATCAGGAAAGAGCCCTGGGTGCTCTGGTCTTAGGAGAGGGGAGGCCCACCTGCAGGAGCCGCTGACGGTGGGCAAAGGGCCCTCACTAGGCGTATGTGGATGGGATCCCGGAAAAATAATGTGATTATTTTGTCTGATTACAGATGCAAGGTTTGTTTATGGAAAAATTCTGGTCAATAAAGGAAACTATAAAAAGAAAGGATATATCTCCTATGTGCCACCACCAGGTGCTGTTCTCTCTCTCTCT
>PVLC010046529.1:0-11398 GCA_004027655.1 Graphiurus murinus | reverse complement strand
GTATTTGTGAATTCCTTCCCTTTTGATCCAAACAAGAAGACTTAATAAATGGCAAGTATGGATGGCTTCAGGGTTTTTTAAAAATGTCTTCCAGTTTTTGGTGATTATTATCATAAGCACAGTTGAGACTGCAGCAGTAAATTCCAAATATTGGTTATAATTTGAAATGAAAGAGATGTTAAAAAGTTACCTGTATATCTAAATCCTGGCTCATCCTATGACAAAGATTTACTGGACAGGAACAAAGGTCCTATTTTGCAGTTAGACCTTTGATATGATAAAGAAGCATAAAGAGGAGATGTCAAGATTGATTTCATATCTGAATGAACCATCACAGTGTCTTTACAGATACACATTTTTATATGGATAATCCACATTTTTGGATGAAAGGAGGGATTTTTCTGGAGAAGGAAGCTGTTAACTTCTTTTTCAGAAGTCTTGGGAGCATTTGCTCTTCTTAAATTTTCTTTCATTCTTTTAAGGAAGGACCACATAGATTATGCAGGAGCTAACCCTGTAAATGCAAGTTTGTATGAAGTTGAAAGAGTGGTAAAAGAAAACAACGCAGTTTGAGTTCAGTGATGAGACCCTGTTCACCTCCCTGAGATGAGAGGCTGCTGTATTACACATTTATTGTTTTTGTGGAGTCATCGCACATGAGACTTTGTTTTCCATGTGGCCAAGGCTGGAAGAAAATGGCATAAGTGGTTTTTCAGTTAAGAAGATGTGATATATCCTATAAAATATCCTGCCTTCAACTTTGGACATATAGGAGTGGAGGAAAAAATGAGAAAAGTCCTCCTTTCTCCTAAGAAAAAGAAGCAAAAATATCTTATGTAGCACCATATGACTTTTTGACATTTTGTATTACATAGTTACATTTTTTTATAAAAAGCATAAAAAACTCTTTTCCTTCCACCCAAGATGGGTACTGGATGTTTAATTTATTTTTCTAGGTCATAGGCATAATGTTTTGCTGAAAAGACTGGGACTCAGGTAACTTTCTCCAATTGGAATTGAACTTTCTACGCTAGTGAATGGTCCTCAGAAGCAACGTTCTCAATCCTGTGGTTGGTACGTTGTAAATTTAGAAGAAATTCAGGATCTGAAAAAAAAACCTCAAATAAGAAAAACTGTTCCAATAAGAAGTGGGAATTTTGTATTTGGGTCACTGTAGGCTTAGTAGAAATTGAGGGTCTGAAAAACATCAAAAAAGAATAGTTCCAATAAGAAGTGTGGTTCTTGTGTTTGGGTCAGTATAAAATTTAGAAGAAATGCAGGGTTTGAAAAAAAACTTCAAGGAAAATATTTCCAGTAAGAAATACAGGTCTTCCGCTGGGCGTGGTGGCGCACGCTTGTAATCCCAGCATTCGGGAGGCTGAGACTGGAGGATCCGGGTTCGCGGCCAGCCTCAGCTACCTAGTGAGGCACTCCGTGACTTAGTGAGACTCGGTTTCAAAATAAAGAATTAAAAATAGGGCTGGGGGTATAGCTCGGAGGTAGAATGCCCTTGAGTTCAATCCCCAGTACCGCAAAAAAAAAAAAAAAAAGACTAAAAAATAGGGCTGGGGGTATAGCTCGGAGGTAGAATGCCCCTGAATTCAATCCCCAGTACCGAAAAAAAAAAAAAAAGAAATACAGGTCTTCCTTTTTTTCCCCCCTTAACAGTTACATCATGACAGACTATAGGGGAAACCAGTCATTGCTTCCAAACCATAAGAGGAGCAACTTAATCATCTCTCTGTTTTCTGGATTGGTTACCCAAGGCCTTGGGTGCTATGATGCTGGGAATATAAGACAGATTTACCAAAATTTGAGAGTGATAGAAATGGTTCAAAATGGAAATTTTGATCATTCTAATGACTAATCAGATTGGTCAACCAGTTTGAATTGGAATAAAAAAGCTTCTTAATACCTGCATAGTGTAGACACATATAATTTCTTTTAATTGAGGACAGTTACTGAGTGGTAAAGCATAATAGAAAAAGGTAACAGATTTTACTCTACTCCCCAAGCCACTTTCTGGTATTCTCCTTTAGTATTTTGGAATTGTTAAATAGAAAAGAGCCTACATACAGGTGTCGAACTGTTAGGTTGAGAATGTCATATTATAGAGAATTTGTACCTTCCAATAGCCTGTTAGCCATCTTCCTCATGTCCTCTTGGCAATTTTTTGGGTAGGGTCATTGGGCAGAGAATATAACCTCCAATGAAACCAGCTCTGACCTACTTGTTTAAACAGGTGTCTGACCCACTTTTTCCAGATGCTTTACAGTTTTCAATTCACAGCTCAGAGAACCAGTGTTTAATATCTTTCAAAAGAATTGTTCCCCACATCTCTCATCATTGACAGCACATGACATTTAACAACATGAGTATATTCTAATTGTAGTTGCCTAGTATTTATACATTTTCATTTTTCTAATCTGTGTTGGTCTTCTTGATGGCAAAAACTGTAATTTTAGAACTATGCCTTGGTCTGTATCTGTGCCTCCTTGCTTTCCTTTGCTCATCCATGCTAGTTGATAGTTTTCCTTTGAAAAGTTAAAACAAAAACGGGATATGTGCAATAGAAACACACACACATATATATATGTATATTTTAATACTTGTGGACAAACGTTACAAGTTGTTTAAGAACAACAAAATCACCAATGTCTTCCATTTTGAGATGTGTATAGTTTTGTAAGCATTAGTGCTTGGTAGCATATTGTAATGCCATGTTAGGGGTAGTGCATGAGCCTAGTAATAATTTTAAACTTAAGGATGAATTGATACTAAACAATAGTGTAAAAAGAGTGGAAATTTTAGATCTTTTTTTTTTTTTCTTCATAAATACCTGAATCTGTGATATTCTCCCTGGGGAAAGGAGATTAAGGCCAAAAAGACTCATTTATGAATAGAAATGTGGGTTCACTATCAGAAACATTGTGTTTGAGGCTTGACATATAAACTTTCTGTGAGCTAATTAGAAATAGCTGCCTTTGTATTTTATGAACCTCAAATCAAAATGAGGCCTCATTTCAGGATTCTTTGTTGCTTTCTTAATTTGAAGTAAGTGTGTTCTTACACTGTCTTCACATTGTTTATGTTGGGTTCATTTTTCCTACTCCTTTTCATCCAGAAATTTTTTATACTTTGCATGTCTTGAGATGCTATGTTAATTGCTTCAATGAATGCGTATTTAATCTACCATTTACATTAGCCGTCTGCAGCATGTGTGTTAATGTAAGAACATTGTCAGTAGTTTGAAATATCTTAGATTGTTACAGGCTCTTCCTCTTTCCAAATCTGCTGAATTGTGTGCTGATGGAATTCCAGACCTTTTCATAAGAATTGGAGAAATAGAGCCTGCCTAGGTTACCACGTAATAAGTAGACTCTCCTTTGGTTATAGTAAGCCTCAGCTTTCGCTTTTATTTTCTGTTTTTCCTAAGGAAATTAAACAATCATTGTATTCTGAAAGCAAGAGTTTTCTGTGCAAAACGAATTCCTACCTCTAAAAGCTGCCTTGCAAACTTGGAAGTGGCAGTTTTGTAGAGTGATTGTTTAAATCTAAGTACTAAGAGAGTCTAAGATTTATTGATGCAGATTCTACATTAGTATAATAGGAAATGCAAAACTGTTCTAATGTGGCACATTGTGCACAAGCAAACTAGAATAAGTAGATTCTGGTAGATCCCCAGGGACCTAGGTTTAGATCTCCATAGTATGCTTACAGTAGTTGTACTCTTGGCTCAAGGCTTTAGTACCTGGGAGAATCTGTTTCTGAAAAGCATTTACATTTTTAAAAAGTCCTAAGAGGCAATGAATGCAAAATAGCACAGTATATAGGAAAGGAAGTTTCCTGTTGAAAAAAAAAAAAAAGCCATAAAATGAACTAATAATCTTCAAGAGGTAGAATTTTAGTAGCAATAAGTTTTTCATGTATGGTAAATTAGATCTGCAAAGTTGTACAGTGGAATAAGTGATTACTACTTGAGTTTGTGGGGCTCTGTGGTCAACAGAGTTAACACAAAAGGAAAAAGATGTTCTATGTAAAGAACATATAAAAGGTACTTTCATTTAGCCGGGCGTGGTGGCGCATGCTTGTAATCCCAGCATTCGGGAGGCTGAGACCGGAGGATCCGAGTTCGCGGCCAGCCTCAGCTACCTAAGTGAGGCACTCTGCAATTTAGTGAGACCCGGTTTCAAAGTAAGGAATAAAAAATAGGGCTGGGGGTATAGCTCGGAGGTAGAATGCCCCGGAGTTCAACTCCCAGTACCGCAAAAAAATAAATAAATAAATAAATAAATAAATAAAAGGTACTTTCATTTAAAACAGTATGAATGTCTATGATTATCTGTGAGAAATAACAACTTGTATTTTGTTAAAAGTTAAAGACCCTATTTGTTTTCCAAAGCAGAGGTTTAGAGCTGTTGAAATTAAATCTTCCTAGTGCTTAATCTGCAAACAAATGTACTCCTACAGCCCCAATGAAGCCAACATGTAGATTTTTGCTTGTTCCTGTTAGCCACAGGTGTTTACTGTATAGAAGGATGTATTTTGTTGGGTGTGGTGGTGCATGCTTGTAATCCCAGCATTTGGGAGGCTGAGACTGGAGGATCCGGGTTCGAGGCCAGCCTCAGCTGCTTAGTGAGGCCCTCCGCAACTTAGTGAGACCTTGTTTCAAAATAAAGAATAAAAAAGTAGGACTGGGGCTGTAGCTCGGAGGTAGAATGCCCCCAGGTTCCATCCCAGTACTGAAAAAAAAAAAAGAATGATGCATTTTTCTGCTTTGTCACCTTTCTCTATTGGCTTCCTGGATACCTTTTTAAAAAGGGAAAGGTTTTTATATGTTTGATTATAGTTTTAATGGAAACCAAGAACTTGGTTAGCTGGCTTTTCCTTGTGCTTAAAATTCATGTAGTTAGGATTTAAAAGTAAGAAAAGGATTGGAGAACAGCCAAAGATTGTTGTTGTTTTTTTTTTTTTTTTTTTTTTTTTTTTTTTTTTTTTTTTTTTTTTTTTTTTTTTTTTTTTTTTTTTTTGCGGTACTGGGGATTGAACTCAGGGGCATTCTACCTCTGAGCTATACCCCCAGTCCTATTTTTATTCTTTATTTTGAAACCGAGTCTCACTAAGTTGTGGAGTGCCTCACTAGGTAGCTGAGGCTGGCCGCGAACCCGGATCCTCTGGTCTCAGCCTCCCGAATGCTGGGATTACAAGCGTGCGCCACCACGCCCGGCTGTTGTTGTTGTTTTTTTTAACCTTGTCTAATGTAGATGTGACAATGCCCGTGGACTGTGACTACTTGTTTAACAAGGAAAGTATAGCAAACTACTTTCTTGAACTGAAGAATCACACAGTTTGTATCAGGATATAATAGTGGAACCAGGCTAACTTCTGACTCCCTTTTACCTCTTGTCTGTCTTGACCACTTAGCACCTTGAAGATACCTGAAAAGATTGGGTCTATATACCTTCGTTTTCCCAGGGGGAAAAAAAATCCTAAAAGGTAAGAGTTGTAGCTTGGTGAGATGGTGCACACTTGTAATCCCAGTACTTGGGAGGCTGAGACTGGAGGATCCAGTTTTGTGGCCAGCCTCAGCTACTTAGTGAGGCCCTCCGCAACTTAGTGAGACCCTGTTTCAAAGTAAAGAATAAAAAATAGGACTGGGGGTGTAGCTTGGAGGTAAAATGCCCATGTATTCAATTCCCAGTTCCACAAAAAAAAGGAGTTGTAGATCTGTTCTTGAATATTTAATTCTTTTGATAACTCCAGTGGATGGGGAAAGTCTATATTAAATTGATTACAGCTTCTCTTTAAATGTCCTATGATGTCAAGTCCATGTTAGACATGGAACAGTTAAATATTCAGACATCTGAATGATCATGGGGACATGGCTACTAATTACTGTAATTTTAATAATTCACTTGCTTCAGACAATTAAAGATTACTGTGAATAGCCATGTTAATAGTTCTAATGACTAAAATATGCTACAAGTTTTTGTGGTCTCAAATTATGTGGTTGATTTTTGAAGTTTCTGTGGTCTCATGTTTACTCTTTACCTGTGATATGCAAAATATGAAGAGACCCTTGACTTCCAGGTGTTTACATTCTCATGGTGCTGTTGGTACAAACAAATTGCTTCTAGTTTATTCAGAACATTGCTTGGCTATTAACTACCAATTTGGAAGGATCCCTTGACCAACAGTTGTAAAAAGCAGAGGGCTATGCTAAATTTCAGGGCATTGATGCTTTAGTTTACATTAAGCTCTGCTCTAACTCCTTTTCCCCAGGGAGCTGTACAGGTAATACTCATTAATGTGAATCAGAAAAGAAACTATTATGCCTAAGAGCATCTTCACCATTCCCTACACCACCTACAGCTGTCCATAAATGGCTAAGAAAACTTACTATTCATAAGACTGCATCTCTAAGTTCTCATTCTTTATTCAAAAGGGCCAGGATTTACATGCAAGCTTTTTATAACTAAATAGCGGTCCTAATTTTAACCTTTTTATGTGTAATTTGTACCTGTGTCCTGAAGCAACATTGTAATAGATATGGAGCACCTGCCCGCATTTTAAGCAATTTATTAACTCACGTTTTCAGTTGAAATTTTACATGTGTCCTTGTTACTTTTCATAATTCCTCTGAATCGAGGGGTCTGACTGAAAGTACAAGTAATGGTGGCAGGCCCATAATTCATTTTAGAATGTGAATATTCAACGCATGATTGAAATTTTCTAGTGTTACGTAGTTACTAGTAATTTTATATATGCATTTAATAATGAAGCAATAGATACTTAAATAGCTTGAATATATTATTTGAATTATTAGTTTTTATTTTCAAATTAAAAGTTATCTTACTTCCATTGAAAATTGGAAGTTGATCCGGTTGTGGTGGCACACACTTGTAATCCCAGCATTTGGGAGGCTGAGACCGGAGGATCCGGGTTCACGGCCAGCCTCAGCTACCTAGTGAGGCACCCTGCAACTTAGTGAGACCCGGTTTCAAAATAAAGAATAAAAAATAGGGCTAGGGATGTAGCTCAGAGGTAGAATGCCCCTGAGTTCAATCCCCAGTACCTAAAAAAAAAAATTGGAAGTTGAAGATAAACAGGGGCAACCATAAGACATTCAAAGTCACCTTTAACCTCTTTACCTGTTCTCTTTACCTGCATGTTTGAAGACAAAAGACAAACTAAGCACGTTGGATAATAAATAAGTTGCTATGACTATAGTAATCAGAAAGGTGCAGAGTTTCAAAAAAGTAGGGAATACCAGTATGTGATATGTAGGGAGGGGGTTTTAAAAAGTTAATATAAATTGATGTCAAGCTAGGTATAGTGGAACATGTCTGTACTCTCAGCTACTAGGAAGCTGAAGGAAAATTGTTTGAGACCAGTGTGAGCAACATAGTAATTCCCCCATCACAAAAATAGCATACATACATTTCAGATGTTTCAGGTAAAGAGGCAACTGTTGTAGATGATGCTAGTGCTGATCAGCCATAAAAGACCCCTGGAGCAAGGGAGACTTCTCCATTGTATAGAAAGACTTAGGAAAATTCTGGTATATTCATGGTTTGGTTTCTCATCATTGTTATTATATTGTAAACTTTATAGCATGTTTTATTCTTGATGATTTGATCAGTTTGCACAATTTCTTGCCTAAGTTTTTTGAGCCCAGATGAACAGGTCAAAGTTTTCCCAGTTAAAAAAAAAGAAAAACCTTGCCATTTTATTTGATGAAGAAATATGTTTATAAAGGTAACAGAAGGGCTGGGGTGTAGCCCAGTGGTGGAATGCTTACCTAGTGTGCTTGAGGCCCTGGGTTCAATCCCCAGCACTGGGGGAAAAAAAATTTTTTTTTCCTTCCTCTGAAGGTTAAGAAAAGTATTGTGGCAGTATTTACTAGTCTTTAAACAACATTATTAATCTTGGCGCTAACCTTAAAGCCACCCATTTCCTGTACTTGAAAAGATTAACCTTGGCACAAACCTGTAATCCCAGAAGTATTTGAGAGTCTGAGACACGAAGACTGAGGTTTGAGATCAGCCTCAGCAACTTAGTGAAATGCTTTTTTTTTTTCCTGGTGGTACTGAGGATTAAACCCAAAGACATTGTACCTTTGAGCTACACCCCCAGACCTATTTTATTTCTTATTTGGAAATGATCTCGCTAGGTTGCTAAGGACATTACTAAGTTGCTAAGGCTGATTGTGAAATCTCCTGTCCTGTCTCAGCCTCCTGGGATTACAGGTGTGTGCCACTACATGCAGCAAATGAGATCCAATTTGAAAATAAATGAAATAGGGCTGGAGGTATAGTTCAGAGGCAGAATGGCCCCGAGTTCAATTTCTAGTACCAAAAATAATGTTCTTCACAATAGTTTATTTACTGTTCTTTAACTACGGGAGTTGCTCATTTTGTTTACTTGCTGTTTTACATATATTCCATTGCATCATTGGTGTATATGAGGTAATGTTAACAATCTTATTGAGTATGTTTGAAGTATTATAAAAGGCAGCTTGCTTTTTAATCTATGCATCTTTGGGAGTCTTGAAGAAGAAATTTTATTCCTTGATGTAAAGAGGAACTGTTATGAGTTGGAAACTCTGCACCTGTGTGTTACGTGTGTGTGTGTGTATATATATATATATATATTTAGCAATAATAAAGCAGCATGAAGCTGAGAATGCACTGAAATTTCATTGTGTGTTATTTGAAGTGGTCATTTCAAATAAAGCTGTACATTATGTTGGTAGAAGAAACCTTCCTATAAGCCTGTGAAGTAAGCTCCATATGTCAAAGAAAAAGGGCTGGGCTTCTCTTTTTTTGTGGTACAGGGAATTGAACCCAGGGGTGTTCTACCTCTAAGCTATTCCCCATGCTTCCCCAACCCAACCTTCCTTCCTTTTTTCCCTTTATTTTTGTGGTACTGAGGATTGGACCCAGGGACATTCTACCTCTGAGCTACACTGCCAGCCATATATATATATATATATATATATATATATATATATATATATATATATAAATTTTTTTTTTTTTTTTTTTGGCGGTACTAGGGATTGAACTCAGGGGTGTTCTACCTCCGAGCTATACCCCCAGCCCTATTTTTTTTATTCTTTATTCTGGTCGCGAACCCGGATCCTCTGGTCTCAGCCTCCTGAATGCTGGGATTACAAGCGTGCGTCACCACGCCTGGCTCCTATTTTATTTGGAAACAGGGTCTCACTAAGTTGTGGAGGGCCTCACGAAGTAGCTGAGGCTGGCTGCAAACCTTTGATCCTCCTGTCTCAACCTCCCAAGTACTGGGATTACAAGCATGCGCCACCACGCCTGGCTGTTTTTTCTTTTTTTTTTTCAGTACTGGGGATTCAACTCAAGGGCATTCTACCTCTGAGCCACCCCCACCCCCGGATCCTATTTTTTATTCTTTAGTTTGGAACAAGGTCTCACTAAGTAGCTGAGGCTGTCTGCAATCCTGCAATCCTCCAGTCTCAGCCTCCTAAATTACTGGGATTACAAGTGTGCACCACCTTACCCAGTTAGATGTATAAACTCATTTAGAACTGTTATTGTCTAATGGGAAGAAACGAAGAAGGCATGTGGTTTTTGTCATTCGGCCTCTAATATGAATATTCCCTGATTTATGAGACTTCCTTTATTCTTATGGGATTAACAGAATAATAGTTTTTTTTTTTTTTTGTGTGTGTGTGTGTGTGTGTGTGTGTGTGTGTGTGTGTGTACTGGGGATGGAACCCAGGAGCATTCTGCCTCCGAGCTACATCCCCCCAGTCCTATTTTTATTTATTTTTTGCGGTACTGGGGATTGAACTCGGGCAATCTACCTCCGAGCTAGACCTCCAGCCCTATTTTTTATTCTTTGTTTTGAAACCAGGTCTCACTAAATTGCGGAGTGCTTCACTAGGTAGCTGAGGCTGGCCACGAACCCGGATCCTCTGGTCTCAGCCTCCCAAATGCTGGGATTATAAGCGTGCACCACCACGCCCGGCTTTTCTATTTTTTTGTTCTTTATTTTTGAAACAGGGTCTCACTAAGTTGCAGAGAGCCTCACTAAGTAGCTGGGGCTGACCATGAACCTGAACCTGGATCCTCAGGTCTCAGCCTCCCAAGTACTGGATTACAAGCGTGCGCCATCACGCCCGGTTAGAATACTAAGTTTCTTTGTACCATCATCATCAGAAATGTACTATGTTGTGTGTACTATGAAATCACAGTAACTATACTGTCATCAGGTGATAGATTTTTTTTTTTTTTTTCCTCCTGTAATGGGGATTGAACTCATGGGCATTCTACCTCCAAGCTATACCCCCAGCCCTATTTTTTATTTTTTTGAAACAGGGTCTCACTAAATTGCGGAGTGCTTCACTAGGTAGCTGATGCTGGCTGAGAACCTGAATCCTCTGGTCTCAGCCTCCCAAATGCTGGGATTACAAGTGTGCGCCACCACGCCCGGTTTAGTGATAGATTTTTCACCTTCCTCTTACTAGGAACTAAACCCTACATGTTTGGGTTTTTTTGTGCTTTTTTTTTTTTTTTTTTGTACTGGGGATTTACTCAGGGGTATTCTACCTCTGAGCTATACTCTCAGCCTTTTATTTTTATTTTATTTTGTGTGTGTGTGGTACTGGGGATTGAGCCCAGAGACATTTTAACTTTGAGCTACATCCCCAGCCCGATTTTTAATTATTTTGAAACGGTCTCACTAATTTGCGGAGGGCCTCACTAAGTAGCTGAGGCTGGCTGCAAACCCCAATCCTCTGATCTCAGTCTCCCAAGTAGTAGGATTACAAGAGTGCACCACCATGCCCGGCTTCCTTTTTTTTTTTTTTTTTTTTTTTTTCAGTACTGGGGATTGAACTCAGGGGCATTCTACCTCTGAGCTATACCCCCAGCCCTAGTTTTTATTCTTTATTTTGAAACAGGATGTCACTAAGTTGTGGAGTGCCTCACTAGGTATATGAGGCTGGCTGTGAACCCGGATCCCCCCGTCTCAGCCTCCCAAATGCTGGGATTATAAGCGTGCGCCACCACACCCAGCCCATTTTTATTTTTTGTTTTCAAACAGCATCACTAGGTTACTGAGGCTGTTCTTGAACCTGCAGTCCTCCTCTCTCAGCCTCCTACATACTGGGATTACAGGAAAGCACCTCCATGCCCAGCTTCACATACCTGTCTCTAAAATTCTTCTCACTGCTCTTTGGATACAATAAACATCCTTGAGGAAGCAAGGTTTTGTACCTTCTAGTTTTTACTTTTGTGTGTGTGTGTGGTATTAGGGATTGAATTTAGGGACATTGTACCTCTGAGCTACACCCCCAGTCCTATTTTTTATTCTTTTTTTTTTTTTTTTTTTTTTTTTTTTTTTTTTTTTTTTTTTT
>PVLC010046528.1:0-11386 GCA_004027655.1 Graphiurus murinus | reverse complement strand
TCCCCTGTTTTTTTTTTTTTTTTTTTTTTTTTTTTTTTTTGCGGTACTGGGGATTGAACTCAGGGGTTTTCTACCTCCGAGCTACATCCCCAGCCCTATTTTTATTATTATTATTATTTTTTTTTTTGCGGTACTGGGGATTGAACTCAGGGGCATTCTACCTTCGAGCTACACCCCCAGTCCTATTTTTTATTCTATAGTTTGAAACCGGGTCTTGCTAAGTTGCGGAGTGCCTCACTAGGTAGCAGAGGCTGGTCTCGAACCCGGATCCTCCGGTCTCAGCCTCCCGAATGCTGGGATTACAAGCGTGCG
Organism: Graphiurus murinus; assembly: GCA_004027655.1. Classification (NCBI taxonomy): domain Eukaryota; kingdom Metazoa; phylum Chordata; class Mammalia; order Rodentia; family Gliridae; genus Graphiurus; species Graphiurus murinus. Next base: position 11,074 of record PVLC010046528.1, on the reverse strand, counting down.
CCACCACGCCCGGCTCCCAGCCGTATTTTCATTCTTTATTTTAAAACAGGGTCTCATTAAGTTGAGGAGAGCCTCACTAAGCAGCTGAGGCTGGCCTCGAACCCAGATCCTCCCATCTCAGCCTCCCAATGCTGGGATTACAAGCATGGGTCACCACGCTGGGCTTCTCTTATTATTTTTTAAAGTATAATGTTTTTTTCTTTTTTGCGGTACTGGGGATTGAACCTAGGAGCATTACACCTCCAAGATACACCCCTAGTCTTTTTTTTTTTTTCTCCAGTACTGGCGATTGAATCCAGGTTTATCTCCGAGCTACACCCCCAGCCCTATTTTTTATTCTTTAGTTTGAAACAGGGTCTCACTGAGTTGCAGAGGCCCTTACTAAGTATCTGAGGCTGGCTGTAAACCTGGATCCTCTGGTCTTGCCTCCCAAATGCTGGGATTACAAGCGTGCACCACCACACCTGGCTCCAGCCCTATTTTTTATTCTCTAGTTTGAAATAGGGTCTCACTAAACTGCAGATACTGCCTGCAAACCTGTCCTCCTCCTATCTCAGCTTTTCAAGTATTGGGATTATAAGCATGCACCACTACGCCTGGTCTCACTAAGTTACCATGCTATTGGCCTCAAAGCTACCATCTTCCTAAGTCTCCAAAGTACTAGGATTACAGGCATATCATCATGCTATATTTTTTGTATACTGAATTCTATCATATCTGTAAATCATCATCATGGTAAGGACTAACTTCTGTGACACGTCTCCTGGGGAGGCTGTGAGCCCCCGGAGGCCAGGGATCTGTATGCCAGCACTTGGCAGCATGCTTGTAATCCCAGTACTTGGGAGGCTGAGGCAGGAGGGATCACAGGTTCGAGGCCAGCCTCAGCTACTTTGGCCCTCTGCAATTTAGTGAGATTCTTTCTTTCAAAATAAAGAATAAAAAATAGAGCCGGGCGTGGTGGCGCACGCTTGTAATCCCAGCATTCGGGAGGCTGAGACCGGAGGATCCGGGTTCGCGGCCAGCCTCAGCTACCTAGTGAGGCACTCCGCAACTTAGTGAGACTCGGTTTCAAAATAAAGAATAAAAAATAGGGCTGGGGGTGTGCTCGGAGGTAGAATGCCCCTGAGTTCAATCCCTAGTACCGCAAAAAAAAAAAAAAAAAAAAAAAAAAAGAATAAAAAATAGGGCTGGGGGTATAGCTCGGGGGTAAGATGCTCCTGGGTTCAACCCCTAGTACTGCAAAATAAAAGATAATCTGTGCATGGTGGCACATGCCTGTAATCCCAATACTTGGGAGACCAAGACAGGAGGATCAAATGTTCAAGGCTAGCCTCAGCCATCTAGTGAGACCCCTGCAACTTAGTGAGACTTTGTTTGAAAATAAAAAATAAAATACGGTTGGGGGTGTAGCTCAGAGTAGAATGCCCCTGGGTTCAATCCCCAGTACCACTACCAAAAATGAACACCACACAGGGGCTCGGGGTGCAGCTCACTGGCACAGCCCTCACCTGCACGGCAGAGGGCTCGTTCCCAGCACCTGAACACCTACAACGCAGACCACACTAGCAGGTCTGACCCATCAGGATTAGTAATGAACAGAACTCGTGTTCTCTTAGGCCGGCTGATCTTGGTGGTAACAGAAGTGATCTTGGGACGTAAATAGTATTTCCATTTGGACAGCATTTTTCAGAGGCAGTTAATAAAGAGTGGGTTGCCAGGCATAGTGGTACATGCCTGTAATCCCAGTATTTAGGATTGCAGCTTCAAGGAGAGCCTCAGCAAGTAGTGAGATTCATCAATCTAGTGAGATCCTGTTTCAAACTAAAAAAATAGGGCTGGGGTTTAGCTTAGGTTGGAGGTAGAATGCTCTTGAGTTCAATCCCCAGTACCACAAAAATATTGACCACCACCAGCCCCCCCAAAAAAACCTTGTTGCTGATCTACTACATTCCTACAAGAGAACAAAAAGAAATACTTCTGGAGTTCAAACTGTGCAAGGAAAAGGTACAATTAGCAGGGGATGGTGACGCATGCTTAACTCAGTTTCAACAATAAAAGCTAAGCTGGGTATGGTGGCGCATGCTTGTAATCCTGGTACTTGGGAGGATGAGAATGGAGGATCATAGGTTCAAATCCAGCCTTGGCAACTATACAAGTCTTTCAGCAACCTAGTGAAAGTTTCCAAATAAATAAAATTGGGCTGGGGATGTAGCTTGGAGGTACAATGCTTCTAGGTTCAATCTCCAGTACCAAAAAAAAAAAAAAAAAAAAAAAAAAACCTAAAAAATAAAAAACCCAGGCATGGTGGTACATGCTTGTAATCCAGGTACTTAGGAGGCTGAGACAGGAGGATTGCAGGTTCAAAGTCAGCCTCAGCAATTTAGCAAGGCTCTCAGCAACCTAGCGAGACCATGTTTCCAATAATAAAAAATCGGAGCCATGCATGGTGGCATACACTTGTAATCCCAGTACTTGGGAGGTTGAGACAGGAGGATCACAGGTTCAAGGCTAGCCTCAGCTAGTGAGGCTCTTCCAACCTAGTGAGAGTGTTTCAAAATAAAATAAATAAAAAATAGGGCTTCAGGTATAGCTCAGAGGTAGAATCCCTTGAGTTCAACCCCCAGTACCAAAAATAAAAAGATAAATAAATGAATAAATGAAGCCGGGCGTGGTGGCGCATGCTTGTAATCCCAGCATTTGGGAGGCTGAGACTGGAGGATCCGGGTTCACGGCCAGCCTCAGCTATCTAGTGAGGCACTCTGCAACTTAGTGAGACTCGGTTTCAAAATAAAGAATAAAAATTAGGGCTAGGAGTATAGCTCGGAGGTAGAATGCCTCTGAATTCAATCCCAAGTACCAAAAATAAAAAGATAAATGAATAAATGAATGCGAGGGCTGGTCATCAGGGAAACTTTCCAAGGTGCAGACAGTGTAGGAGTGACGCAATCATCACTGTGCTCTTGGCAGACCTGGCAAGCTGTGGTCTACAGAGCAGGAACTGGGGACACCAGCTCGGTCGGGGCCTGGTGACCAACGCTGGTAAGAGCGGGACTTCTTCACGGAAGACGTACAGGCCCTGAAAGCGAAGGGCCGCAGCCCCTGCGATTCCAAGCAACCTTTGAGTCTTTTCCTAGTGAAGGGATTTCCTCCCAAACGCTGAGCTAGAGAAAAGAAGAAGGGAGACGCAGGCTAGGATACAGGAGCCATCAGATCTCAGACAGGCGGGTCTGAGAGCCCGCAAACCCGTCACTGCAAAGTTGGAATGCGGACACACAGCAGACAACTGAGTACGTGCTTTATTTATGTTGTTCTTCCTAACTGTATTTCAAACCTTTTCAAAACAAGACCCGGGAATTCCAGATGGCCCACTGCTGCAAGAGTCTCAGGGCGCCTGTACACAGGGGGGTCACTGAGTCACCAACACTTAGACCCAGGACAGAAGACGTGATGAGCAGGGCTCCTGCCTCCAGGGGCCATGTTGGTTTCAGAGGCAACGACAGCCCACGTGGAAACCACGGCTGTTTCCTTGGGAATGGGCGGTGAGGAGCCGTGCCTGCCATGACCTCGGCCTACTTTCTTTCCCCTATCCCCTTCCTTCCAGTTTCTGAAGGCAGAAAATAATCTTCTCTGAAGATACTCGGTAACAATTCCGTATAACAAAACAGTGCCCAATGCACTGTAGTTTGGATACCCTGAGGAAGAAAAACACAATGGTATCAATACCCAGTTACTACAATTTGACACCCAAGAGTAATAACAGCAACAACAAAAAGCAATTTCAAAAAGAGTTAGGTCAGCCGGGCATGCCTGTAATCCCAGTACTTGGGAGGCTCAGACAAAAGGATCGCAGGTTCGAGGACAGCCTCAGCAAGTAGTGAGACTTTCGTCAACCTAGTGACAGCCTGTTTCCAAACAAATAAAATCGGGCTGGGGGTGTAGCTCAAAGGTAGAATGCCTCTGGATTCAATCCCCAATACCACCTCCCCAACACACACACACTTAAGCCTGGGAATCTGTAATCCTACTACTGTAATCATACTACTTGGGGTTTGAATTCTAGGGTTAAATCTCCAGTACCAAAGCAAAATAACAAAACTGGAAAGAGTTAGGATTCCTTCAACCAAACAAATGACAAAAATCTTTCTTTTGCTACTGGGGATTTTTTTTCCTACTAGGGATTGAACCTAGGGGTGTTTTACCTCTGAGCTTCACCTCCAGCCCTTTTTTATTTTTTGTTTTAAACAAGGTCTTAGAAGTTGCTGAGGCTGGCCTCAAAACTGTGATCCCGTCTCAGCATCCTAAGCACTAGGATTACAGGTATGCACTGCCATGCCTAGACACCACTCTTTTTAAACTAAAAGAAGAAAAAAAATAGTAGTACCAGGGATCGAAACCAGGGGCATTAGACCTCTAAGCTATACCCCTAGCCCTGCGTTTCAGGGTGTAGCCCTAGCTACATCCCTACAGTCATTCTTTTTTTGGTGGTGGTACTAGGGATTGAATCCAGAGGCATTCTACCTTTGAGCTACACTCCCAGCCGGATTCTCTTTCTTATTTGGAAACAAGGTCTCGCTAGGTTGATTTGAGTCTCACTGCTTGCTGAGGCTGCCCTTGAACCTTCGATCCTCCTGTCTCAGCCTCCCAAGCACTGGGATTACAAGCGTGCGCCACCCTGCCTGGCAACCAAGAGTCATTCTACCTCTGAGCTACAACCCCAGTCCCCCCCCCCTTTTTTTTTTGCGGTACTGGGGATTGAACCCAGGGGCATTCTACTTCCGAGCTACACCCCCAGACCTATTATCTCAGCCTCCCAAATGCTGGGATTACAAGCGTGCGCCACCACATCCGGCTCCCAGTTCCTTTTTTATTTTTTGTTTTGAAATAGGGTCTAGCTAGGTTGTCAAGTCTTGCTAAGTTGCTGAGGCTGGTCTTGAACCAGTGATCCTCCCATCTCAGCCTCCCAAGTACTACAGGCATGCAGTACCACACCTGGCTTATTTTTTTTTTTTTTTTTTTGCGGTACTGGGGATTGAACTCAGAGGCATTCTACCTCCGAGCTATACCCCCAGGCCTATTTTTTATTCTTTATTTTGAAACCGAGTCTCACTAAGTTTTGGAGTGCCTCACTAGGTAGCTGAGGCTGGCCGCGAACCCGGATCCTCTGGTCTCAGCCTCCCGAATGCTGGGATTACAAGCGTGCGCCACCACGCCCGGCCCTGGCTTATTTTTTATTTTGAAACAGGATCTAAGTTGCTGAGGGCCTCACTAAGTTGCTAAGGACAGCCTCAAATCTGCGGTCTTCCTGTCTTTGCCGCCTAAGTACTGGAATTATAGGCATGCACCACTAGGCCTGGCCTTAAAGTTAGATTTTAATGTTATTCCCCATTTCCAGATAAATGACCATACCAGTACTTTAGTTTTGTAGCCTTTAATTAATTATTTTTTTGAGGCACTGAGGATTGAACCCAAGGCCTTGTGCATGCTAGGCAAGCACTTTCCCACCAAGCTACAGCAGAAACCACAAAAAGAATTTTTTCTTTCTTTCTTTTTTTTTTTTTTTTGCGGCACTGGGGATTGAACCCAGGGGCATTCTACCTCCCGGCTACACCCACAACCCTATTTTATTCTTTTTTTTTTTTTTTTGCGGTACTGGGGATTGAACACAGGGGCATTCTACCTCTGAGCTATACCCCCAGCCCTATTTTTTATTCTTTATTTTTTGAAACAGGGTCTCACTAAGTTGCGGAGTGCCTCACTAGGTAGCTGAGGCTGGCCAAGAACCCAGATCCTCTGGTCTCAGCCTCCCAAACGCTGGAATTACAAGCGTGCGCCACCACGCCCGGCTCCAGAACAACTTTTAAGTGGCAAGGCGTGGCCTATTAAAACTGACAAGAGCAGCCTGCAGCCCTCCTCACCTGGGTTAGTTCAGCTGGCAGATGAGCTGATTGATGGCTTCCCCTCGGTAGCCGGGTGAGCCCATCTCCTTGAGGAAGCCCACTCTATTCTTGGTGGCATGCCGGGCTACGGAGAGCTGGAAAGGGTGCAGGAACCAAGAGACCTCCTGGAAGTGCTGCCCCGGGAAGGCAATTTCATGGATGAGGTCTTCCAAGCAAATCACACCAAACTTTCCTAAGAGACACGAGGGCACAGACGGCTTTACTCACTGTGGGCTCAGCACATACCAGAGGGGGCCCTTCCATGCTGGAGCTGGGCACGCTCTTGAGTCCCCAAGAACAGGCGGTCGACCCCAGCTCAAGGCACAAAGACTGTGCCTTCTACTCCAGCGGCCCTCCTGCTGCGGCACTCACCCAGGTGCTCCTCAATCACGGTGTTGTCTGTCAGAGCCACGGTCTTACTCTTGATCTTGGCTTGTCCACGTTTCAAGATGAGTTCCCGAACAGACTTCAGATTTGGAAAGCTACGAGACAGAAGTAAGTAGAGCCTTAGCCAGCAGCCGGCAGGCCGCGTCACGCTGGCTTACTCACCCTGTGGTCCGAAGAGAGAAGGGGGAACCTTCCCCCACCAGGAAGGCTCCTGCACTCACACTGCAGGCGTACACAGAAGAGGGGGATAGTAGCTCTGGCTACGTAACTACAAATTTAAATTTACGGATATGAGTGTTCACCAGACAAAAAATAATTTTCCCCAGCCAGGTCTGGTGGTGCATACCTGTAATCCCAGCTGTTTGGGAGGCCGAAGCAGGAGGAGCTCAAGTGCCAGGCCAGCCCCAGCAACTTAGTGAGACTTTGTCGTCTCAAAAAAAAAAAAAAAAAAAAAAAAAAAAGCAAAAAGGGCTGCAAATGTAGCACAATGGTAGAAAGCCAGGCACCACACCTAGCTTTCTATTTTATTTATTTATTTTTGTGGCACTGGGGATTGAACCCAAAGGCATATTACCTCTGAGCTATACCACCAGCCTGATTTTATTTATTTGGAAACAGGGTCTTATTAAGTTACTGAGGGCCTGTTAAGTTGCTGAGGCTGGCTTTGAACTTTCAATCCTCCTGTCTCAGCCTCCCAAGTACTGGGATTACAAGTGTGCACCACCACACCCGGCTACCCATCTTTTTCTAAAAAAAAAAAAGTAGAGATTGAATCCAGGGTCCCACACATTCTCAACAAGCATTCTACCAATGAGCTACATCCCTAGCTCCACTCCCTTTTTTGTAGTACTGGGGATTGAACCTAGAGGGATTTTTGCCTCTGAGCTACACCCCAGCCCTATTTTATTCTTTATTTTGAAAGGGGGTCTCACCAAATTTCAGAGAGTCTAAGTAGCTGCAGCTGGCATCGAACTGTGATCCTCCTGTCTCAACCTCCCAAGTATTAGGATTACAAGCGTGCGCCACCATGCCCAGCTCCCTTGCCCCCCTCCCCCCTTTTTGCGGTACTGGGGGTTGAACTCAGGGGCATTCTACCTCCGAGCTATACCCCCAGCCCTATTTTTTATTCTTTACTTTGAAACCGGGTCTAAGTTTCGGAGTGCCTCACTAGGTAGCTGAGGCTAGCCTTGAACCTGGATCCTCCAGTCTCAGCCTCCCAAATGCTGGGATTACAAAGGTGCACCACCATGCCCGGCTTGCCTATCCGTTTTTAATTGATTGATTAATACTGGGAATTGAACCCAGGGGCATTCTACATCCAAGCTACATCCCCAGCCCCAGACCAATTTTTTAGTTTTTGGTACTCGGGATTGCCAGAGGCACTCTACCTCCAAGCTACACCCCCAGCCTAATTTTATTTCTTTTTTTTTTGGAACTGACGATTGAACCCAGGGGCATTCTCCCTCTGAGCTACACTGCCAGTCCTATTTTTTTTTTTTAATTCTTTATTTTGAAACAGGGTCTCAATGAAGTTGTGGAGGGCCTCACTAAGTAGCTGAGCCTGGCCGAGAACCTAGATCCTACAGTCTCAGCCTCCCAAGTACTGGGATTACAAGAGTGCGCCACCACACCCGGCTCCGATTTTATTTATTTGGAAACAAGGTCTCACTAGGTTGCTGAAAGCCTCATGAAGTTGCGGAAGCTGAATGTGAACCTGTGATCCTCCTGCCTCTGCCCCCCAAGTACTAGGATTACAAGCGTGTGCCACCACGCCCGGCGAGACAGGGTCTCTTAAATTGGCCAGGCTGGCCTGGACTTGCAATCCTCCCTCTTCAGCCTCCTGAGTAGCTGAATTAGGGGCGTGCACCACCGCAGAGCTTTTATTCATCTTCTTCTCCCTTACCTACAACCCAGCAAGCCCTGCAATGGCACTGCTCAGACACTGTTAGTATCAATAATCTTCCCCCTGTCTGCCCTGCCTCAAGGTTGCTGACTTCTGGTGACTGTAATTACAACAAAATGTTCACCAGAGCAACACCCCGCGTACCCACAAACACTCAAATACACGCTAAAGAGAATTCACAGGGAAATCCTTACTCACCCCCAGGTCACGTAAGGTTCAACTATACGAAGCATTTTTAGGTTTTGGGGAGTGACTCTGACAAAGACACCAGTAAATATTTTCTTCAGACGGAGTTTTGCAATGGTCTTCTGCACCAGCGAACTCACCCCATTGATCCTGAAATGAACAGAGACACAGGGAGTCAGGCTGTCCCAAGGCTGCGTGAGCCCAGCATGCACCTACTAACGCACATCCAGAAAGTCAGACTACACCTTTAAGAGCTCAGTTCACTGGGAGGCAGTTTGTAAACAGACCATTTTCCTGTGATGTGGAGCAATGCCTAGGTGCTATGGGGACAGAGATGGTCCCTGAATGCAGGGGTCAGAGAACACATGGACTTACTTCTGTAGACAGTAAACACTAAAACACTACTGGAGATTAAAAAAAAAAAAAAGATCAGCTTGCTTTCTTGTAGTACTAAGGATTGAACCTGGGTCATTTGAGCTCTGAGCCACATCCCCAGCCCTTTTTATTTTTTGTTTTGAAACGGGGTCTATCTAGGTTGCTGAGTCTTGCTACATTGCTGAGGCTGTCCTTGAACCTTTGAAACTCCTGTCTCAGTCTCCCAAGTACTGGAATTACAGGCATGTCTACCACACCTGGCCAATCAGATTTCTATTACCAAAGTCAGCTTACAGGATAGAGCTCATGTAATTACACTAGAGGTAGGGAAATCCAGTTAGAAACTACAACAGTCTAGTCTGCATGCAATGGTAGGAGGGTTAAGGAAGACAGAGCTCATAAAAAATCAAAACTCAGACGTTTTAAGTAAGAGGCACCCAGCTGCACGTGGGGGTAGGACAGGTAAGGAAAGCACCACTAAATATGCAGTTCTTCCCAACCGAGTACAGTTCCATCCACTCACTGGATCCCTCCGGTTCAGGACTTTGCACCCATGCCTGGAAAGCCTTTCCCCAGCACCGGTGAACTCCTTTCAAGTCTCTCAGGTCGCAGACTCAAGTTCCTGCTTTACAGAAGGTGCCCCCAGCCCCCACGCCCCCGCCAGTCCCATCCTGCAGTTTACCCTCACAGCACCTGTATGCCAGTCTATCTGCCCAAGGTCAGTGTTCCCAACCTTGCCTGTGTGCTGAGCCCTGAACTCCCAGAACAACTTGCCATAGTGGCTTAGGTCCTGCTATCCCCTCCCAAAGCTGAATCAACAGTTACCCCTGCCTCAGGGAATCTGAACCCCAACACTGTACCTTTGGATGCGTATAACAAAGGCCAAGGAATGTTTATCAGGCACTTCCAACGCACGCGGTTTCACTTCTAGCCGTCTGAGGCGTACCTCGTCTCGCCGCTGTCTCCAGGAATCATGTAGGAAGGATTCTAGTCGCTTAAACCTAAACTCTTTTACTTTTCTCTGCCACAGAGAAGACAGACCATCATCACCACTTTCTGCCTACATTTTTTTTTTTCTTTTTTGTGGTACTGGGGATTGAACCCAGGGGCATTCCACCTCCAAGATACACCCCCAGCCCTATTTTTTATTCTTTATTTACAGGAGGCTGCCTGTAAACCTGCAATCCTCCTGTCTCAGCCTCCCAAGTACTGGGATTACAAGCGTGAGCCATCACGCCTGGCTTGCCTGTACTTATCTCTAATTCCACAATAGTAATTCATGAGTCGTTAATAATAATAGAGCTTATTTCCCCCTATGTTTTGCAAAGGGGCTCAAAAACCATACTCTATCCTTTTTCTTTTGTGATACTGGGGATACAACTCAGGGACATTCTACCTCCGAGCTACACCTTCAGCCCTATTTTACTTTTTATTTTGAAACAGGATCTCACTCTGCTGTGGAGGGCCTAAGTAGCTGAGGCTGGCCACAAACTTGTGATCCTCCTGTCTCAGTCTTCCAAATTCTGGGGTTAAAAGCATGCAGGATCCTCCTATGTTGCCCAGGCTAGACTCAAACCAGTGATCCTCTGCTTTAGCCATCCAAGTAGCTGTATTACAGGCACAAGCCGCCATGCCTGGCTAACCTCATGTCCTATATAAAGGAAAAGCTGGGCTTGGTAGAACGAGCCTGTAATCCCAGTTCTTAGGAGGCTGAGACAAGAGGATCGCAGGTTCAAGAACAGCTTCAGCAATCTATATTATGGAAAAAGTTAGAAACTTAAATATTAAGATGGATTTGAGAGCCAGGCGTGGTGGCGCACACTTGTAATCCCAGTACTTGGGAGGCTGAGACTGGAGCATCTGGGTTCTCGGCCAGCCTCAGCTACTTAGTGAGGCCCTCTGCAACTTAGTGAGACCCTGTTTCCAAATAAAGAATAAAAAATAAGCCGGGCGTGGTGGCGTACGCTTGTAATCCCAGCATTCGGGAGGCTGAGACCGGAGGATCCGGGTTCGCGGCCAGCCTCAGCTACCTAGTGAGGCATTCTGCAACTTAGTGAGACTCGGTTTCAAAATAAAGAATAGCCGAGCGTGGTGGCGCACGCTTGTAATCCCAGCATTCGGGAGGCTGAGACCGGAGGATCCGGGTTCGCGGCCAGCCTCAGCTACCTAGTGAGGCACTCCGCAACTTAGTGAGACTCGGTTTCAAAATAAAGAATAAAATGGGGCTGGGGGTATAGCTTGGAGGTAGAATGCCCCTGAGTTCAATCCCCAGTACCGCCAAAAAAAA
>PVLC010046527.1:0-11401 GCA_004027655.1 Graphiurus murinus | reverse complement strand
TGGTGGCGCACGCTTGTAATCCCAGCATTTGGGAGGCTGAGACCGGAGGATCCGGGTTCGCGGCCAGCCTCAGCTACCTAAGTGAGGCACTCCACAACTTAGTGAGACCCGGTTTCAAAATAAAGAATAAAAAATAGGGCTGGGGGTATAGCTCGGAGGTAGAATGCCTCTGAGTTCAATCCCCAGTACCGCAAAAAAATAAAATAAAATAAAATAAAATAAAATAAAATAAAATAAAATAACTTAGATTGTGTAATGGGAAAGAAATGGGCAGTAGTGTTCAAACTGTAAAACTGGGGTACAAGATGGGGCAGAAGGTAAAGGGATTTGGATGTTAAGCTTCCAATTCTTGCATCAGCAGAAGTAGTTCTGTTTAAATATTTTGCTTTATATGAACACAGATGTCTATGGTTAAAAAGTAGAAAAAGCACTGGTCTTGTGATGTCCAGATTCTTCCAGATACCAATTTCTATTGACTATGCAAGTTCTCTGGGAGTTAGTAAAGGAGAAGGCATAAGGAGATGCATGCTATAGCAATTTAGCCATAGATGGGCACCGGCCACACCCAAAAACCAGTGAGCTGAGCGAAAACAGCAGGCTGTGCAGCCAGAACAGAGCATCCCAGTGCACAGAGCACTGAGGGAAGCCAGCGCTTCGAGCCATGCGACTGAGAACAGATGTTAACACCTGGGATAAAAGGACGTGGGGAGACCCCGTGACTGGCACCGCTACCCCAGCACTGCATGACCGAGCTGAGCGCCATGGGGACCACAGATCATCTCTCGGATGAGCTGCTTCCTCACCGTAAACAGTTTTAGACTTGTCTTCCATTGTAATGGTGTAATGAAATAGCCACCTCCAAATAAAGGAGAAAGAGGGGCAGAGTTGAAGGGAGGGAAAGGGGATGGCATAGCTGAGAGGATGGGGAGGTGGGGACAGGAGGAGTATAAATAACCACGCACATCTGATTTCCAAGGTTTGTTTTTGTAAAGTCAATGAAGGACCCTGGTGAGGTCTTTTTTTTTTTTTTTTTTTTTTTTTTTTTTGCGGTACTGGGGATTGAACTCAGGCGCATTCTACCTCCGAGCTACACCCCAGCCCTATTTTTTATTCTTTATTTTGAAACCAGGTCTCACTAAGTTGTGGCCAGCTGAGGCTGGCCGAGAACCCGGATCCTCTGGTCTCAGCCTCCCGAATGCTGGGATTACAAGCGTGCGCCACCACGCCCGGCTTGGTGAGGTCTTTTCTAACATAGGCAGGGTCTTCCAGGGAGTTCCATCATGCCACTCTCAGAGGCTGGCGGTGATGATCACAGGTAGGACAACGGGGACAAAGTGAGAATCAGCCAATCCATCAAAGGCCTGGAGCATGGGCAGTTTAGAAGAGAAATGAGAGCTGGGCATGGTGATGTGTGCCTGTAATCCTAATACTTGGGAGGCTGAGTCAGGAGGATCGTAGGCTTGAGGCCAGCCTCAGCAATTTAGTAAGACCCTCCCCACTTTGAAATGAAAAAAAAAAATAGGGTTGAGGGTATATCTTAGAGGTAGAATGCCCTTGGGTTCAATCCTCAGGACCACAAAAAACAAAACAAAACAAAACAAAAACAAAAACAAAAAACAAGAAGAGAAATGGGAAAATAACTTCAAATTTCCCATCATGAAATATCTATAAGAATTGATTATCTAGATTTACAAATGGACTCTAATAAATAACAGTTGGTTTGGTGATTTATTTTCCCTCTGGGGAATCAATTCATTTCTGGGAAATGAATTATGCTATGTGCAAGTCCAAATACGTAACACCAGGTTCTGCTCTTAGGTATCATTATAATGCAGCAGTAAAAAAGTTTAAAGAAAAAAGTAGCAGGAGAAGTTAAAGTATGTACTTCAAAGCATGCTCATGAGATACTTCTGATTGATAGTTCGGTTCATGAGATCATCTAGCATGAAATAAGAGGTTTCTTTTTCCAAGCAGCGACTGCAGAAGTTGAACACGGCAAGCGACCGACACAACGATTTTAGGCCTATGGATCTGATTTTTCCTAAGCCTCACCACACGCCCCTTGCAGAGAGCTCTTGTTTCTGGAGGATTTGTTTCACCTCCTTTGCGAAAGCCTTGGAGAGAAGGCAGCAAGCAGGAAAACCGGCTATTTATAGGCATTTTTGACTAAAAGTGTCTGCTCAGCGTGCTGTGGAACACTTCCAAGAGGTGGGAGAACAGGAAACGATCTAAAATCAAGTTGAAGGCTGGAGGAGTGTTATGGGGGAACCAGAGTGCACGGGAGTCATTTTCAGAAAGCTCGGGTTTCATTTGCAAACAAATGACAGTTCCTTTCCCTGACACTCTGAGTTACAGAGGAACCAGTTAAACTTCTAGTGAAGGAGAGGGGTGGTGGTGGTGGGGAGACATAAGTTCTTCAAGGATTGCAAGTAGTCGGGATACATGAAAGAACTGTAAAGGGACGGTCCCCATCAGAAGGCTTCTCTCCATGCCTACTTACTGCTGAAGGAGGTGGCAGATGGATGCACTGAGGGTGTCAGGGCAAGCAGGTGGCCTTCTAAATATAGACCGTGGGTTTCGGTGACCGCCCAGGGTCCTGCTGGGCGCACGGAGGACTCCATATCATCACTGGTTTCCACTTATAACTAAAAATAGCATGATCATTTGCTCAAGCTTTCCCAGTTCAGAAACAATTTCCTGAAATGTGATCTGCTCTTCCTCTGAACGCTGATGGGTTTTATTTTCTTCTCCTTGGTGGTGGTGGAAAGCAGAGGATCTAAGACTGCCAAGCCTGAGCTTTGGATGGTTTTGCGGAGATGACCTGCGTAGGAGCTGGCTCCAGAGTTTGCTTGCATTCTGAACTTCTATAGCCTGATGAGAAAGATGTTCCTGACTTCGGAGAATGGGGGGTGGGATTCATTAGGGACTTTGGGCAGGAACATTAAAGAGTGATGGCCAAGGGCCTGTTGTCACCTTCCATCTATAATGGTAGAGCTCGTACCTACTCAGTTGCCATGGAGGAAGCACTCCCCTTGGAGGGCCTGGTTAAGCCTATAAAGGACGTAATGAAGGACGGTCAAGTTACTACAGGTATTGTTGTTGATTAAACTTGTCCTGCTGATTTGCCAGTGCTGCCTGGAATCAGACAGCAGAGTGTGGATACACTTCAGGTATAAAAGCAAAAATAGGGATTGTACTAAAGCTTGAAGAAGCCAAAAGAGTTGTATTCCATCAGCATGTAATGGGCCCTGTGAATGCATGGTCTACTGATGCTGAGATATTTAAAGAGTGACCCTCTCTGTCCTTCTCACCTGCAGACAAAAGCTTTATGTGTTTAGTTGGTCCATGAGATGAAGAAGCCTCAATCTGCTCTGCGACTAGGGCTACAGGCATCCTATGTTGGGAGAGGGCTTTCCTCAACCACAGAATTTGGGTATCTTCATCCTAATCCTGTTCTCACGAAAATTAGATCAAACAAAATATAAAGGACGAAGTGGTACGGTACATGAAGTACACAAAGAAGAGATAAACAGCTAAACAGCTGCCAACTTATAATTTCAAAACAGTTTCACACTCTATTTTTAATTTCCCAAATTTGAAATTCAAGATTTTTTCAAGACCTGAAGCAAACACAGCCGTATCGGCGTGCCCATTTTACAGATACAGAAATAGAAGACCTGAGAGAGCCAAAGCCATGCAGGAAGAAGTCGGCATCAACGTTAAAGCTCGCAGGCAAATCATCTGAAGCCCAATGCTTCTATCAATTAGACTCTACTGCCCTCTACAGTAAACCACATGCAAAATGAAGCCTAGTGTCCTAGAATCGGGTTACTTCTAAGTGTGGTTCTTGGATTCATCGCTAGGAGAATCACCACAGATGTATGAGACCAGAATCTCTTGGGTTGATGCCAGAAATCCTCACTTTATAGCACTCTTAAGGTGATTCCCATGCACACAAAGTTAAAAAGATTTCCCCTTAGTCAAAGATAGCCGTTCGGTTATTATGACCATCCATATACACGATTCTGCACATACATGCATGCTTGTGTCTGTATTGAGGCCACCTTACCACGTTTGAGGGAGCATTCTCAACTTTAGACATGCATCTTTCCACCAAGCGCTTGCTTCTTAATTTTGGTACAATGACCAAGACACTGGCCTGTTGCCTTGGTGTTTCTTGTGCCATGTTCCTCTCAGATTTCCTTGAGTCGCCTTAATTTAATATATTTGGTCTCATTGTCTCAATACATGCTCTGATATGTGCCATAAATACATATGCATATATGTAAACATATGTTATGTATATGTCATATATATGTTACACATATGCCCTTGAAAATATAGTGGTGGCTTTCTTATAGCCAGGACAGTGAGATGATGAGGGATGCTGATTATCAAGAGAGCAGAAGATGCTAGAGAACAGGGTGCTGCCTTCAAAATCCGGACCCAGGGCTCTATGTGCAGGGCCTGAAGACCTCATATCCAAACGTGGATCTGCTCTACTCCACGGAAGGTGAATCATATAGGAAACCACTGGGAGGCAGGAAGGGTTAACACTGCCATGCCCTTTGTGACCACAGAATTACAAAGGGCAGGTAATTATTTAGTCAACAACTGTCCTCATCTTTTATGAGCCTTTTAAGCCACAGATATACTTTGAGTCTAACTCTCAAGTACACTCTTTTCTTCCTTTGCTTCCTTGTGCCTTGACCCCCACTGCTGAAAAGAATGTATAGGAATGGATGAGCTGGTCTTTGAAAAGGGCCTTAGAGTTTTTTCTGGACTGTGTGGGATGTTGGGGGTGGTCGGGCAGTGAGCCCATTAGCTCTGGTCTCTACTGAAATTATTGATCTTGGCAAGGTGTTTCCTCAGGGTTTACTTCTATAATTTTAAAATGAACAGATTAATGAAATAATTCAAAGCTTTCTTTTATAAGATGATTATGGGATGGAAAATGAGCACTTATGAAGATACAGTGTCCACACTGCAGAAAGAAGATTGTGAATGGGAAGGTGTACAGATGACCTTCTAAGGAGGAGGCTCCATTATTCCAAAAAATGACATTTTTTAAAAGAAAAGGAAAATCTTGACTCTAATTATATATCATAAGAATTTAGAGTCTTACAGAGTTAAGGTAGCAGCTAGACAGTTCTGCAGGTATATATTAAACTGTGGCTTAAAAAAGAGAAGTGTAAGTAATTTCCTTTTATAGTTGCTAGAGGTCTCTCTCTATTAAAGGGACTAACACCTGCTTTATCCTCACACCAGGGAAGCAGGGCATTCCTGGCAGTCTCCACTAACGGTCTGAGGTCAAGTTCAATATAATCACTGAGAAAGCAAGGTGATACGTTTTGTACTGGGATATATAAAAAATCTGTTTCCCCACTTCACAGTCATTTTTCTTCCATGCACTCTGTGAAACGGTACATTTAAAATGGCTCTCATTTCATCAATCAGATCAAAGACAGTAAATGATAAATGTGTACTTTAGAAGTAGGGTGCACCATGCCTGGCAACATTAAGTCTTTTCCTTTATCTAGATCTTCTTTAATTTCAGCAAAATTTTGTGGTTTTCATGAGAGGTTTGTGCATCCCTATTAAATTTATTTCTAAGTATTTTATTTTCTTTGGTGCAGTATCACCAAAAGTAGAATTGTTTTCTTAATGTTATCTTATGATGTTTCATAGCAAGTATGTGGAAATAGGATTGATTTTTGTATATTAACTTATATCTTGTAAGGTGCATATACATGACCCTATACATGTGCATATGACATAAAGTAACCCCAACTCCATGTTATTATAATTCATATATAGTTCTTTAAACATCACAAGCATATTTTTGGGGAGGAAGTTTACTATTTCTGTGAAAACAATGAATAGAAACAAATGACATAGGACCATGCCCTACAAGACCAAACCTATGTAAAAAACTCAATTTGCAAATACAGTTAGAAGTCTTTTTATCTGAGAAATGGAAGCAAGCGTGAAGTGGTGCATGCCTGTAATCCCAGTCCCTGGGAGGCTCGGCAGAAGGATCACAGGTTTGTGGTCAGCCTTGGCAACTTAGCGAGACCCTGTCTCAAAATAATAATAACAGAACAAGGCTGACGTAGCTCAGTGGTAGAGCATCCCTCAGTTTAATCCTGAGTGGCACAAAAAAGAAAAAAAGAAGAAAGAAAGAAAGAGAGAAAGAAAGAAATGAGGGGCAGGGAGGAAAGGGGAGAGAGAGAGAAAGAAAAAGAAGGAAGGAAAGAAGGAAGGGAAGGAAGGAAGAAGGGAAAAATCAGGGATATTGTTAAACCTTTGCAAAAAAAAAAAAAAGTCTTAAGTGATGACCTATATATTCTTACATTTTAAAGATCAGAGAACTATAAAAGGTCTTTCCTTTGTCATGTGAGTATTCTCTAAGTTAGAAAAGAATTAGAAACAGTTGAAAGGCAGTTGGTCAAAAGTAGCCAGAGGAGTAGATGACCTACTGTTCCTTATACTCCACTCCATCTTTACCTCTGTTCACTGCACAACAATAATTAAATCATTCTTTAGATCATTACCTTTCAGTTACAAGCCCAGAGGAATTGGTTGAAGAATTGGCTGGCTTGTAAATCATTACAACTGGGAATCATTCATTGAAAAAAAAATAATGTACTTCCCTACTGTGGATTCAGTTTAAGAATTTGCAAAAACACCTATATATGCATTTACTAAAGTAAAATTTAAAGTCTCTGCACTATAATGTATTCCAAATGGCAGTTCCTTGCCTGCCTGGGGTTGGGGGCGGGCAAGGTGGTCTTGAGAAGCAGATAATGAGCCCCGGAAGTGGAGCCACGCATGTATGTATTTTTATCTAAGGCTAAAAGTATGGGCTCAAATGTTCAGATGAGTAATATGAATCATAATGAAATCACATATCAGTGAAGTCACAGATTTTATTAATAGTGACCCGGTTTTACCTGGAAAGGCAGATCTTTTTTCTCTACCAAACTTCCCTGGCCAATGACAGAAAATGTCTATTATAAGGTACTATACTTTGAATCACATGAAATTTCAGATTTCGATTTATAGACCTATCCATAGAGCAATTCCACATGATTCAATGCTGCATCAATAAGCTTTATGGTCGTGGACCATTTTCATGAGAAAAATGATACTATAAGTGAAAGATTTATTTCACTGAGCTCTAAATTTAAAATACTTCATTAAAAGAGATTGTCACATTTGAATCTAAAACCAAAATGGTGAAAAGCAGAACCTAATTATAAATAGGAGTCAGCTTAGCCATATTGCATACTTTTTTGGTGGCCCCTACAAACCCTGAAACAAGAGACCCACGTGTTCTACCATTCACAAGTCACTGTATAAAATCTCACAATGCCCTGGTCTCAAATGTGTTAGAGATTGTGGCTGAATCTTCCTCTCGAAGATTACCTTGAGTTACTGTTTTTAATTTGCAATAAAGCAAATTCTCCTCTAGGGAGAATGGAGACAGGGGAAAGCAAGCCCACTGGCTCCTGAGAGACTCCAGGCTAGTTTTTCTCTTTTACTCTTTGCTAACCAATGTCAACTCTTCAATTAGTATACAGAAATTCTGTGAGATCAGCAAGTATATGTTACACACAGAAACCTCTGGCTACAGCTGAGTGCGTTTGGTGTTGCTAAAAATGTCTTTGGTATAATGAAATTGCTGACCAAGAATAATAAAGTTTCTTCAACAACTTCCAAGAGGACTTTCTTATTAATTTTTGATCTTCCCTTTACTACTGCTGAGTCTTTCTGGATTCCTGATTTCTCATAATGGTTTGCCAATTGTTGTTTTCTCCTTATTAACTGAATATGGGCAATAGTAACCACTATAGAGATTCAGAGCAGAAGACACACACAGAGGATTACCAGCATTCTGTTGCCGATCATTGATTCTATATTAAAAGTTAGCACCAGGCAGAAGTAACCTCAGCTTTCTATCAGTGAAGAGGCATCTCTATCAAGATTGGTGAAAAATAGAAAATTGTACAAGCTGAACAGGAAATATATTCAAGGAACGTTGGCATCCATTTGCTGGTTTATTAAGGCAATTTTAATTCAAAATAAAGTCATCAATTAATGTGGTTGATGTGGTTTTAGATAAAGGTACCACGGAAACTGTGCAGTAGCCAAAGTCATTAGCAGAATTAACTCTTTCCTAAATTTCATGTAAAGTAGTTTAAAATGAATTAGTGTAATTAAAATTACTCTAAGACAAGAGGAAAGAAAAACTCAGCCAGAGAAAGAAAACTCCCACGGGGAAAAGATAGAAATAATCTTGAAATGGGTTTGAAAAATAACTATCTGCATTAAAAAAAAAATCCTGGGTTCATCTTGCTATCAAAGCTTCCTAAGTGATCTTTCATGAAATTTTATTTAAACAACAGATAAAACAAAACAAAATAAAACCCAGGAACTTCCCAAACCCCAATTACCCAGAGATGTGAATTTTGTAAAGAAACACTAAGTACCCAGATTCTTGTCCAGGAAAACAGCCAGTCACATTTTACCCCTAGTCACATAATGTCCCTTCCCAGCACCTAATGCTCTATATCATATCAATTAATGATTTTATGAATCATAAAATCCTCGGTGGAGACACAGATTTGAAGGTCTCTGCTTCTTTTCTTACCATCTGTACAGACATTAGTTTGTTAGCCCTTTCAGTCTTACTAGCCATTATTTAGAGAAGACAGAAAACAACAAAATAACATAAACTATCCCCCACTCCTGCCTCAAAACCATCCAAACCAACAGCATATACTCTTCAAATACAAAGTAATAAAAGAGTTATACCCAAACCTGGTCAGTCCTTCCATTTCTTGAAACTTGCACACACACTGAAGAAACCCACTCAGCCTTAAACAGGTCGATCATTTTGCTCTCCTAAAATTTCATCTCTGAGAGTGCTGTCTTTCTCGGTCTCTGTCTTGCTCTCTCCCGCTCCCTCTGTGTGTGTGTGTCTCTCTCTCTACTTCTACCGGAGAGCGTTTTGTTTCCCTTTTCCTGTTTCTGCTGCTGGATGAATGTAAAATACACGATTCGAAGGGATTGTTTCTTTTAGGTTAACAGTTGGAAATCTAAAATCTTGCTCTTCTGAATGGCTTTATATGCCAGTCACTCATCACACAACGTTTATATAAAGAGGCATAAACAGAACCGAGAATTCTGCTTTTTAAAAGCAAAAACAATCAACAGCACCCACCCCCACCTATTTTATTTACTTAACTATTAGCACTTACCCTGAGATGTGCCATAAATGCTTTATTCCAAATGTATAAAAGCCAGCCACATCTCAACTGAGAATTAAACAGTTTTAATGTCTTCAAATCCATGTTCCTGCTCCAAACCCTAATACAGACAGTCACTGGCAGCGGTACAATAGTTCTAAACAGCAGACATCTGATTCTTGACATTTAAAAATAACAATATTGGGGAAAAAGAGCCTCTTTTAAAATTAACTACAAACAGCTTGTGAGTGAGCACATATCACCAATCGACTGTATTGATTGGAACATGCGATGATTCCAATCTATAGTATTTAATTTCTAAGTTGGTGTTGGGCACAGGCTAAATACCTGTTATAGACTTCTATTTTCTACAGAATCATGGTAGTGGTCTACATTAAGTTAATTCTAAGTCATAATTCTACAAAGCTAGAATCCGAAAGTTGTTAGTATTTTTGTTCTATTGCTGGTGAATATTAACTTAATCTTTGCTCAGTCTTGAATCAAATGAGTGACATGGTCATCCCTTGCTAGTCTAATTCCATATCTACGCCTTCTTAATGACATGCACACACACATGGTCAAAGGCATACAAACATTTTGCTACAGAATAAAAACAAGTATTAACATAAGTATGCATTTATTTCTACTGCTGAAATATATTATGGAGTTGCACAGATTTGGAGTCAACTGTTAGCTCTCCTGCTTACTCTTTTTCACGGATTTGAAGACATGACAAGGTATTTAATCCTAGGGGCCTCAGTTTTGTCTATAAACCTAAAGTAAACAGTAATACTTGGCAAAGTAGTTTGGAGGACTAAATGAGATTTTGATGGCTTCTGGCATATGATAGATACCTGGTGTGTGTTGCTTCCCTTCTCGGCTTTGCATATGGAGGGACTAGAGATTGGGCATGATCAGTGGAAAAAACTCCAGACTCAGCAGGCAGCTGGGTCAGTTTTGACCCACTATGTTGCTGAGTACTAGCTGTGTGCCCTTGGGCAAGCTACTTAACCTAATTTACTAAAATTCAGTTTCTTCAACTGTAAAATACCTCTAGAGTTTTAAAGAGCAAATTAGATAATGTTTGAAAAACATCTACATTGAGTAGGCATTTATGAAATGAGAGCCCCAGGCCTTCAACTCTTGAAAATTGCTCTAATTAGTACTTCTTGTGTGTTTAAAAATGTGGACTGAGATCACGGCCTTCTAGAAAAAATTCATTTTATAGCAGGAGGAGACCCAGAGAACCAACAAATAAATAAATAAAAAAATCCAACCCAGGCCATATCACCAATTAGTGGCAAATATGGACTAGAACTTCAGTGGAACTTGTAGAACAGGTCTGTGTCCACTAACTAAGCCTTGGAATGTTGATGCTAAACACATTTGTAAATCCAGCTTCAATATTAGTTGACAAGACAAGATTACTGAAAAAAAAAAAAAAAAAAACCAAAAACAAAATCCCTCTCTGTTTCTCCAAAATTTACTTCTGTGAATGTTATAAATGAAATTATTCCACAGGCACTGAATGGGGCTGAATAAACCTATTTTCTGAGAAGAGGCCGGATGACAGATCCTCTTTCCATTTCCTGGAAGAAAAAGGCTGAAATTGAGGTCTCAGGAGGTGTTTTCTGTTCTCCTGCCTCTGTGAATCTCCAGCTCTTTCTTCCCTTTCTTTACAGGTACCCCTTAACCTCAGCACCCAGGGCAGAAAAAGCACAGTTCTTCATTTCATTTATTTACTGCATTTGCTATCTCCTCATATCAAAATATGGAATTACATTGAAATTTTGCATAGAAATGCATGCCAATATTTGTTAAATAAGATGTGATCTGAGAGTATAGTTTATATTTAAAAGGTTAAACTACCATGGTTCAGGGTTAATTATTGCCCAACATAGAAGAGAAAAATATTGATTTTTCAACCTTTAAATACTTTCAGGATATAATTGGCCGGGCGTGGTGGCGCACGCTTGTAATCCCAGCATTCGGGAGGCTGAGACCAGAGGATCCGGGTTCGCGGCCAGCCTCAGCTACCTAGTGAGGCACTCCGCAACTTAGTGAGACTCGGTTTCAAAATAAAGAATAAAAAATGGGGCTGGGGGTATAGCTCGGAGGTAGAATGCCCCTGAGTTCAATCCCCAGTACCG
>PVLC010046526.1:0-11402 GCA_004027655.1 Graphiurus murinus | reverse complement strand
GGGTCCTGTTGAGAAAGTTTTGACCTGTGCCTATATGTTCAAGTGTTGGTCCTATGCCCTCTTCAAGTATCTGCAAGGTCTCTGGTCTGACATCCAGGTCCTTGATCCACCTTGAGTTGACTCTTGTGCAGGGTGAGAAAGTGGGGTTTATTTCCAGTTTCCTGCATATGGTTAACCAGTTTTGCCAACACCATTTGTTTTAAAGCAAGCGCTGTCAGAGCTGTTTCAGGAAGTAGCTATGACAAGTACACTGAGCACAGAGGACACCGGAGTTAGGAATACTCACTAGGGAGCTGATAGCAATAGGCTATAGATTTCAGGAGTGATTTCCAGATATTGGTGTCTGCATATGAGAGTGAAGAGAAAAATAATTTCTGGATGAGTGAATGTTGGATGGTGACATCATTTAAAAAAAAAGAATGCAAGAAAATAGAAGTTTAAAAGGAAGTTGCGGATTCAGTGTTGGGAATTTTGAATTTGGGGTTGCTGGAGCTGCATCCATGGGTGCTGGCATTGTGACCATGGTCCTGATAGTTGAAACCCTGAGGATAGACGGGACCAATCCAGAAGGAAGTGCAAGCTGAGGAAAGAGACCCCGGGGAGGAAACAGCATTTTGGGAATGGTAGGAAAAATGAACTCTTAGAGGAAACCCAAATTTATGGAAACTGAGGAATGAGGGAATTTCATAAAAATTGAGGAATGAGGGAATTTCATAAAACACATTTCAGTGTTTGGTGCTGCTAAGAAGTCAAGAGGCTGAGACTATCAGATTCAGCATGTAATGATGTACAGTCAAGAGCTGCTTAATCATGGGGATTCATTCTGGGAAATGTGTCATCGGATGATTTCATCATGGTACAAATGTCATTGACCATACTTATGCAAATCCAGATGGTGGGTCCTGCTGCACCCCTAGATACAGGGTAGAGCCTGTTATTTCTAGGCTACATCCCTGTGCAGCATGTGTCTCTACTGAGTACTGGAGGCAGTTCTTAAGGCAGTAAGGTTGTATTTGTGTATCTAAATATATCTAAACATAGAAAAGGTACTAAATATGACATGGAAGATAGAAGCATGGCGCACCTCCTACTATGAATGGAGCTCCCAGGACGGGCAGTTGCCAGGAGCAAGTCACCGAGTGATGGGCAGGGATGTGGGCACCCGGGGTGTTACCGTGTGCTAGGTAGACTCTATGAACACTCTACAGTTAGGCTGCTCTAAATTTACTTTTAAAAAACTCTTTCTTCGATAACAAATTAACCTTACCTTACTGTGCTACCTCTTTTACTTTATATACTGTAAGTTTTTAAAAAGTTTTGGACTCTTGCAATAAACCTACGTTACAACATAAACGCATTGTACAGCTACAGAAAAGTAGTTTCTTTGTATCATCAATCTGTGAGCACTATTTCTATTTAAAATTCCTCAAGCCTTTTTTGGTGTGAAGAAGAATGAAAACACCAACACACACACTCATTAGCCTAGGCCCACACAGGATCCGGATCATCCATATCACGGTCTTTCATCTCCTTTTGGTGTCCTGCTTGAAGGTCTTCGGAGCCCTGACATGTATGGGAATGTCACCTCCTTTGATAACAATGTCTTCTTCTGAAGTGCCTCCAGGGAGACCTATCTGAAGCTGATATAGATAGGATGGATGGATGGATAGACAGATGGATGGATGGATGGATGGATGGATGGATGGATGGATGGATGATATAGTAAATACATTAAGTATATACCAGCAACATAGTCACTTACCATTATGAAGTATTATGTACATACATTGCTGGGGTCCAGCCCTCCAGGTAGTGGGGTCGGGGTTCCCTCGATAGGTGTGGATTGAGATGAGGTTGCAAGAATATGCTCACACCGCACACAGTGTAGAAGCACATCTGTTTATTGTTTGTCAGTGACTGTTTTATACTATTTTTTGCAATGAGGCATATAGAACAGAAATTTTTACAGACTTGTTTTTCCAAAGGTTGAGGGGTTACATCTTTGACTAGAAAAGCCATTTCTCATGGTATTTGATGGGATTAAGAAAACAGTAAAGGTTACAAAATACGATATGTATATAAAGATTCTTTTAGTACAAGACAAAGTAGTGTTAAAGGCTAACGAATAGCCTCCATTCATTAGTTTAAATCTTTACTAATTGTTTAGCTACTTTAAGCAGTATTCTTATCTTTTTCTCAGGCAGCTAGAGAGTTAGTTAATGTGTGGTGAAGTTCCAGAGAGACAAGAGGAGAAAGTGGGCAAACTATCCGTCTTAAAGCCTTCTTTACTCATAGGTAAGATAGTAGACCTAAATCTCTTTGGCTTATTTATATTCCTGTGTGCTGAGAGGGAACACAAGGCTGTTTAGTAACTGAGCTTGTAAAGCCCGTATCCTGACTAATGTTTGTATGTGGTTAATGAATTTCTTATGGGTTGTCTTGAGGCACTACTTTTTCAGCTAAGAGATCACTTCCGTCAGGCCACATGTTTCTAAGAAATTTTCCTTTATAATCAATGTGAAAGCAAAGGCCAAAGCACCCCAAATTTCCAGAATATAACATAATGCAAAGTGGGATATGCCACGCATTCCTTCTTTTGGAATCATCTGCCTTGCAGGACTCCAGTGGACCGAGCCTTGCTCAAGATCCAGCTATTAAGGAGCTGTGGCAATACGTAACTGTTTGTGCCGTACCTTTCTGTGACTGGCAGTGCAGTATTTTGTTCACACCAGGATCATCACAAACATATGAGAAATATGTGACGTTTCCGCTACTATGATGTCATAGGCAATAGTGGGTTCTTATTTACTTATTTTTGGTTCCATTGTAACCTTGTGGGACCACTGTCCTACATGGGGTCTGTTGTTGACCAAGATGTTGTTATGAAATGCATGACTGTACTTGGACTAGAGTACAAAAGAAGATGGCAAAAGTTCCATCTAGTCATTATGCTGCCCTTAGTTTGGAAGTGTTCTGTAGGGTTTTTTTTTTTTTTCCCTAAGGGTAAAAATACATGGTAAATAGACTAATTTGGAGAAATCCTTTAACTTACAAAACCATCACCAGAGGCCTGTCCTTCTCTGTGGGAATGTGTTTGGTACTGGCATTGCTAGCTCTGGCATTTAACACTTTAGAAAGAATTTTAGAAGCCACGTATGGTGGCGCATACCTGTTGGGAGGCTGAGACAGGAGGATTACAGGTTTGAGGCCAGCTTCAGCAACTTAGCAGGACCCTGCTTCAAAATTTAATTTTTTTAGAAAGGGCTGGAGGTGTAACTTGGAGGTAGAGTGCCTTAGTTTCAATCCCCAGTACAAAAAAAAAAAAAAAAAAAAAAAAGGATTTTAGGAGTGGCTTGCTATACAGAATATATAGAACTTAGAAGATCACCTAAATTTCACTAACTCTCCATAACCAATAGACATACAGAATAGAAATGATAAAAAACAAAGACAAAACACAGCATTCATATGAATATTTGAATGTTACATTAAATTAAAATTAAATTAAATCATGGTGGGATTAAACAACAGAGGTGGGTGAGTACATGGTGTGTGTGTGTGTGTGTGTGTGTGTGTGTGTGTGTGTGTGTAAGACAGTCAGACACATCACCATAATGGTGCTGGAAGTACCTGAATATCTATTTGGACCTTACTAGAATGACTTCAACTTTGACATCCTTCCCAAATTTACAATGGTATTAAACTGCTGCTTGCAGAATCTTCACTTTTTGAAGGC
The DNA here is from genome assembly GCA_004027655.1 of Graphiurus murinus. Classification (NCBI taxonomy): domain Eukaryota; kingdom Metazoa; phylum Chordata; class Mammalia; order Rodentia; family Gliridae; genus Graphiurus; species Graphiurus murinus. The sequence goes on along the minus strand of PVLC010046526.1, from coordinate 7,666 downwards.
TCGCATGGTTTATGCCATTGCATATACTGGCCTGTCAGTTAACATCATTATTTTTTGGCGAAGCAATAATAACAATTTGGGCTCCTCTTCTGACTGCAACCAGTCTGGATTTGGAACATTGAAAGGAATCGTCAGTTGCTGTTGTTATACACCGGGTAATTTGTTGGAGATTTCAGAGAGAGGGAAACAATCATTTACACAGCCTTATGGATAAAAGTGTCTGAAGGTGAAATCTGTCATTGGAGCCTGGAATCTTCCAGTAACTCCTTTCCTAAAGAATGCACACATTTCATACATTTCATAGCTCCTCTGCCGCCAGCTGCTCCTCAGCTATCATGCCATTAGCATTATTGGATGTGATTCAAAATGGATAAAAGAAGCAGGTTTCTGCACTAAGAATTTTGCCAAGCAGTATTGTTAATCAGTTGGGAAGACATCTCTTGTGGTGTGCCTGGTACCCACGTAGCAGGGAAGAGCAGAAACCTTGGATCTTTGCTGCTGACCTCCAGCCTGCATTGCAGGCATCTCTAATCCCCCTCGGCGCCCTGAGCAGACTCTGTCCAACATTCTCCACTGGGCCTGGGGGTGAGCCAATTAGGTGATGTGCACAAGTCAAGAAAACATGCCCTTTACTCCTTCCCCTTTGGTCCCCAAACCTCACCACCTCTTGTTCGCCTTTAAAATCCCTGATCAGAACACACCATCTTCATTAAGTATTTCTCTAATGCACTCTAACCTTGTTCCATTAATATGGGTTGACTCAATTGAAGTAAGACTGCCTTTTCCCCTGAAGCCTTATTGCCTTTTCCTTTAATAAAAATGAAATAAGCACTCCCAGGCCATTGTGCTTGGAATTCTATGTAAATGGAATGATCCTAAGGCCTAAAGGAACAGAACTTGACATCTTAAACTTGCATCCTAGTGTTTCTGAGATTCTCCATAAATAGATCAGTTTGATTACATTTCCACCTGTCTCATAAACCTTTTAAAGCAGCTGCTGTTGTTTTGTGTGTGTGTGTGTGTGTGTGTGTGTGTGTGTGTGTGTGTGTGTGTGTTTTTTTTAACTACAGTCCAAGAAATAAACTTAGCGGGTTATATAACATGTTTTAAAAAATGAAGTAGCCTGGCATGATGGCCCAGGCCTATAAGACAGGAGGATCACAGGTTGAAGGCCAGCCTCAGCAACATAGTAAAAACCTCAGCAACTTAGTGAAACCCTGTTTCAAAAATAAATAAAATAGGGCTGTGGATATAGCTCCAAGGTGAAATGTACCTGGGTTCAATCCCCACTGGGAAAAAAAAGTAGAGAAAATGATGACAATTCATTGCATGTAATACAGGTAGCTATTGTTTTGTGAAACTTGTTTCATTACATACCCAGATACATGCGTATTAAGTCACAATGGACATAAAAGCACAGTCTTAGATGATAATATTCCAGTGGCTCATGTGGAGTTTTCTCTATTTTATACAAATTCCCAGCTCGGCATGGTGGCATATGCATGTAATTCCAGGCTGAGACAGGAGGATCACAGGTTCAAGAACAGCCTCAGCAAATAATGAGACTCTCATCAACTTAGTGAGACCCTATTTCCAAATAAAAAGTAAAATAGGGTATAACTCAGAGGTAGAATGCCCCTGGATCCAATCCCCAGTACCAAAAAAAAAAAAAAAAAATCCTTATAATGCTATAATAACAATCACTACAACCATGAATAACCCCCTTGTTACCCAGCAGATACATAGCAGGCTGATACATGCTACTGTCAGAATGTTTGCTATTAGAAGCTATTTTTAGCTTTTATTTTTATTATTGTTTATTATTTCTCATTCTAGCCCACTGGAGCTACAATTAAAGGGCAGGTTAAGGAGGAGAGTCTTCACCGCTTGAGAAGCCAGTCTTTTCTGACCTAAAGCCAGGAAGATCCACAGCACTTTCCCTCAGTTGTGCAGGCTGAGGCTCTTACAGCTTTTATCAGAGGCAGAGGACTGTGTGTTCACCTGGGAAAAGGTCTGCAGTTTTCTCTCCCATGTGAACTGTGCCAGTGCACACTGTCTGAAGGAGTATGAGTACAATTGATGGAGCCAGCACAGTTAAGGGAGCTTTTCACCTCCAAACCTCAATAGATGACAAGACAAAGGTATTGTAATTATTGGTGTCTTTTTTTGTTTTTGTTTTTGTTTTTTTGCAGTACTGGAGTTTGAACCCAGGGGCATTCTACCTCTGAGCTCCACCCTCAGCCCTATTTTTTATTCTTTATTTTGAGACAGGGTCTCAATAAATTGCTGAAGGCCTCACTAAGTAGCTGAGGCTGGCCTCAAACCCGCAACCCTCCTGTCTCAGCCTCCCAAGTACTGGGATTACAAGCATGAACCACCACTCCCAGCTGCTGTCTTCATTTTGAGTGCATCTGAGAAGTAGAAGTGGATGAGGACGTGACGGGGCTTGTGGGACCATGCCCACTCTGGCCACTCCAGGCTCTCTATGAGTAACGCCTAGTGAAGGACCACTGTGGGGGACCACACTCAGCCATCTGCAGGCATTTTCCTCTGTTGTTGTTTTGTTTTAACATAGTTTTATGGGTGCTTTGTAGCCACACATCACAATGAGGTTCAGAGTGAGAGGAACATACACCACACAGCGCTGGATGAGTTTCCCTCGGAATCCTACCTTGCTGCCTCTCCCTCCCGGTACATGTTATTGAGATCGGTGCTGATAACTTTATATATGTACATAGCATTTTTTTAACTGTTTCCTTCATCAAGTCTGCTTTTCCATTTTTCCTTTTATTTATTTAGTTACTTAGGTTGCTGAAGACAACTGCTTAGAAAACCGTGAGCAGTTCTTCCTACGGTATGAGTTGAAATCTCCACCCTGCTGGGTAAAAAGGCTCTTCCTTGTGAATTACCTTCGGGCCTCTGGGGTACAAGTGTGGGTGCACCTGTCAGCGCAGTCACTATGCTGATGCCTGGTTGAGCCAGGAGAACAGGACCACTTATGGAGTGGTTTCTGGACACGGTTGTTCTTGCCTGTGAGTCTAGTGCTTACATAGGAATTTTGCAACTACAGAGGGAAGGCTCATGATCTGCTTCAGTTTTAAGATAAGAACAGAAAACCTGCAGCTCCTCTGAGCATCACCGAGAAGGTGAAAGGTGGCTGCCTGAGTATTTGTACTGAAATTTTAATGACCTTTAGTAAAGGAAAGCATTGGATCAGGGAGCAATTATCTAGTATATATTATTGCTTTTCCTCCTTATCCCTAACATCCCATGTCTTTTGGCCATTCTAGTTTTTTAGAAGGGAGAACTAAGCAGAACAATTCTCATCAATTTTTTTTTTCTTCTAGCTAACAGCTTTGGTATAGTGTGGTGGAGAAATGGTTTGAAGAGAAAGCCAAAATGTGGTTTTTCAATGTGCCTTCTGTGAATTCACTTGAAAGCTGATCATAAATATTTCTCTTTCCCTAATATGCATCTTTGTGCAATCGTCTCAACAGATGAACCTCGGGTTATTTTTTGCTGAGGCTGAGTAAATGTCCAATAGGTTCGTTCCATAAAATGAAGGTAGGGAGGCTGAGACCTGAGGATCCGGGTTCGAGGCCAGCCTCAGCTACCTAATGAGGCACTCCACAACTTAGTGAGACCCTGTTTCAAAATAAAGAATAAAAAATAGGGCTGTGGGTGTAGTTCGGAGGTAGAATGCCCCTGAGTTCAATCCCCAGTACTGGAAAAAAAACAAAAACAAAACAAAAACAAAAAACACAAAAGAAGGCCCATTCCCTTCCATTTTGGAGTGAAGTTCCGGTGGTGGCTGGGCAAGAATTTGGTTTCTGGTCACCAGAAGCTTCTCTTGGTCCTTACCACATGCACAGCTTTGGAAGCAATGTATGCTCTGTTCTTGACTACTCTCCTTTTCTGCCCCAACTGAAGGCAGAGTAATTCTAGCTCTAGTTCTCTGGAATGTGACTTTTTCACCTGATTTTTTTTTTCTCTTTTTTTCACCTGATTTTTACCAGCAATAATGTGAAGTGTGAACATCATACAAAATTATATTAATATTATGAATAATAAGCATTAGGATTAATCGTCAGCATAACTGTATAAAAGGGCCAAAAATAATGAGATGGAACAGGGAGAAATATCCCTAAGTAGTCACATTTCAGGAAAAATGTGCACTAGATTTAGGTAATTATAGAATAGATTTTTAGAGGAAACTGAAAAAGAGTTTCATGCTTGTGATTGTTAAAAACAACTGGAAAAATAATTAGACACACTTTTAGGACCATTCTGTATTGACTGAGGTAAGTGGGTCAAAAGTCCAATAAAACTTTCCAGCGTTTCTAACCTTGACTTTCAAGTCCATCCAGTCCTTGGGCAATGAGGAAGGAAAACACAAATCAAACTGCTCTCTGTTAATATGAAAGACGCAGTGTAACAAAATGTTTAAGAACAGCAGCTTTGGAAGAAGACATACTTATGCTTGTTATTTTTGTTTTCATTATTCAGGCAGCAAATGAGGAGAGTTCAGACTAGGTATATACCATACAGCCAGAATACGGGTGTTGGGAAAAACCTGAGAGGTTACATATACTTAGTGCTCCTGTCTGAAAGATAAAGGAAACTGAGACTCAGGAAGAGACTTCTTCCAGCTCACATCTGTCATTAGTGGGACAGCCGGGGTCAGGACCCGAGATTCCTGACTCAGGTTACCAGTAGTGTCACTATGTCAGTGGTTGCAGGATGCCTAGGGCATCGGGATCCTGGCCGTGCTCCCACAGCTGTCTAACTGCCCTGCCCTGCCACTCAGATGCTGCACCCTGGCAAAGGCAGAGGCTGAAAGCCAGAGGGTGCAAAGGCATGGAGGGCTGGAGCCATTTCTCCTGAGACAGGCTCAGGCTGCCTCTGGTGATCACATGATTACCACCAAGCAGCCTGAAAGTAACCCAAAGGTCTTTCTCTGGAAGACCTAGAACGTTATTTCTTTGTGTGTGTGGTCGTGGTTGGTGTGTGTGTGTGTGTGTGTGTGTGTGTGTGTGTGTGTGTGTGTGTTGGGGGGGGGGTTGATATAATCAAAGACAGGAAATTGGTTGCAGGATTCCCTTATCTTAGAATTTTAAATACATGCCAATTGGAGGTATTCTTAGCTACAAAACATTTGTACATATATGATTTTTCTCCTATCTAGGAGGGATATTTTTTCTTCAAAAAAGGAGGCATCAAAAGAAGAGTGGTGGATTTTTTTGTGTGTGTGCAAATTGATTGGCAACTCTTATTCGTTGAATTTGTTTCTAAACTGTAAAATAACATTAACAACGTTAAAACGATGGCTAAACTGACAAAAATATTTCCATGGCATATACCAGACAAAGATTTAGTATTTTTCCCTTGTAAAGAACTACCACAGAAATCAGCAGGAAATTACAAATTTCTCAATAGAAAATAAATAAATAAATAAAAGAACACTCTGAAAAATATAAAAATAGAGCCGGGCGTGGTGGCGCACGCTTGTAATCCCAGCATTTGGGAGGCTGAGACTGGAAGATCCGGGTTTGCGGCCAGCCTCAGCTGTTTAGTGAGGCCCTCCGCAACTTGGTGAGATCCTGTTTCAAAATAAAGAACAAAATATAGGGCTGGGGCAGTAGCTTGGAGGTAGAATGCCCCTGGGTTCCATCCCCAGTACCAAATATATATATATATATCATATATATATATATATATGATATATATATATACATTTTTTTTCATAAAAGGGAAGGCAGTTCATAAAAGGGAAATAAGTGGTGTAAAAATAAAAAGGGAAAAAGTTATTTCCTAATTACTAATCAAAGATACATAAATTTAAATTTTGTATCATTTTTATATAAAATTGGCAAATTAAAAAAAAGTACCACACCTCCCTAATAGTGAAAGCAGCTTGGGACCCTGGATTCATTTTCATGAAATCTAAATTGCCTTTCCTGCCCCAACCAAGGGCATTTCCCTCTTTTAGAGTAATTCCAGGGCCAGTTCTTTAAAAAGTAATTATTTTTTCTCCCTTTTGTCACTAGCGATAATATGAAGGCCATCATTAGTTAAGATAGTATGCAAAAAGAAAATTTCCACCAATTAAACTAATAGAATGCTATCTTGTTATTTAAAATTATGAACTTTTTTGTGTGTATATGTGGTGCTGGGGATTGAACCCAGAGGTGTTCTACTTCTGAGCTACACTGCTAGCCCTATTTTATTTTTTATTTTAAAACAGGGTCTTACTAAGTTGCTGAGAGCCTCACTAAGTTGCTGAGGCTGTCCTTGAACCTGTGCTTCTCCTGTCTCAGTCTCCCAAATACTGGGATTACAGGCATTCCCTACCATGCCTGACTTAAGCTATTCTTTATACTTATTTAGATATAGACTTAAGCTAATGATCACTTCTAAACATGTATAGGAAGAAAGCAGAAGGAAAGTAAATTGGTTAAGCTGAGATTGTGTCAATCTTTTTCTCAGGTTCCAACCCTTCTGAATCACCTTTCAGCATAGGCAAGCGCATCCGTGATTTTTCACATTAATGTTACCATGAGCTCCTCCAGAGCTCAGAGGATACGGCATCTCGTTGAGAGCTCTCCTTGGGTCTTTGGGATTTTTTCCAAGCCACTGACACCTATTCTGTGAGATTCAATGCTGTCAATTGCTTGATCTTAAAAAAGATGCCAAAAGGTTTTCAGACAAGTCAGCAGTTATAATCCCTTCTGAACATGGCTGGCAAGTAGTTTTCTGGCTGGAGTGTGGCAGTGTGGCACAGGCAGCGAGAACCACATCACAAATGCCACCTGGCTGACCGAGACTCTAGAATGCTGTCGATTATTAGGAGAATGCTGATTTCAGAGATGCTAACATGTGAAAACAGTGAATTAGTGAAATATAGAATTTGCTCTGGTAGAAACGTATTATTGCACACTTCTTCACATTGGACAAATGGGTACCTCTGTTGCTTTTAATAGTAAAAACTTTGAAAGAACCCAGAGATGTCCATGCATGGAGAGCTGGTTGAGCATCCTCTTAGCATGCAGCCATCTTGGCAAACTTGGCCATCCATCTCTCTCTGCTCCAGAATGGGATGAACTTCAGTGACAAGGACATGTCCGGACATGAAAAGATGCCTGTCCTGTTGCAAGAGTGAAGAGCAAATTATGGAGCCACATGGAGACGGTGGTGACTTGCACTTTTTTTTTCCTTATGCAGTAAATATTTTATAGTATATTTGTAGTTAGAATAAAAGAACAATGGTGTTTTCTTTTCAGTGTGTCTAAGCCAGCAGCAGAAGAGGTTTCAGGTTCATTGCTGATGCATTTAGAGTAGACTCTCACGGTCATGCATGATAAGTCATGCTGAATAAAAGGGCAGATTAAAGTGCACTTAGAAGCAGAGGGCGAGGCCATGTGGAGGAATTCAGGGAATTGGATGTTAAATGTTTATTTGATTAAGGACTTTTTTTTTTTTTTTTTTTTTTTTTTTTTTGCGGTACTGGGGATTGAACTCAGAGGCATTCTACCTCCGAGCTATACCCCCAGCCCTATTTTTTATTCTTTATTTTGAAACCGGGTCTCACTAAGTTGCGGAGTGCCTCACTTAGGTAGCTGAGGCTGGCCTCGAACCCGGATCCTCCGGTCTCAGCCTCCCAAATGCT
>PVLC010046525.1:0-11402 GCA_004027655.1 Graphiurus murinus | reverse complement strand
GGACACCCTAATGAGCATGATGTACTTACAAGATCACATCAAAGTCAATCACTAAACTGACCTTGAGAAGGAGGGAGAAGGAGGGAGGGGGGTGGGAATTGGGGAAGGGTTAATGAGAAATGTGTGCATGGATGTCTTTACCTATACTAGCTTGTACCCAACAAAGATGTGTGATTAACCCTGTTGTACCCAAGAAATGCATAAAAATCCATGCTAAAAAAAAATTAATAATAAAATAAATAAATAAATGGGAGACCCCACTTTCATGAAAAAAAAAAAAAAAAGAACAAGGGTTTAAGCCGGGCATGGTGGCGCACGCTTGTAATCCCAGCATTTGGGAGGCTGAGACCGGAGGATCCGGGTTCGCGGCCAGCCTCAGCTACCTAGTGAGGCACTCTGCAACTTATTGAGACCCTGTTTCAAAATAAAGAATAAAAAATAGGGCTGGGGGTATAGCTCGGAGGTAGAATGCCCCTGAGTTCAATCCCCAGTACTGCAAAAAAAAGAACAAGGGTTTAAGCAGGACACTGTGGTACATGCCTATAATCCCAGTACTTGGGAGGCGGAGACAGGAGGATTGCAAGTTCTCGGCCAGCCCCAGCAACTTAGTGAGGCCCTCTGCAACTTAGTGAGATCCTATTTCCAAATAAAAGAATAAAATAGGGTGGGGGTGTAGCTTGGAAGTAGAATGCCTCTGGGTTCCATCCCCAATATCACCAAAAAAAAAAAACAAAAAACAAGAGTTTAGCTGGGTATGGTGGCACATGTCTGTAAACCCAGGCTACACAGGAGGGTGAAGCAGGACCACAATCCCCCTCCCCCCACCCTTTGGTACTAGGGATTGAACCTAGGAGCATTCTACTTCTGTGCTATATCCCTAGCCCTTTTAATTTTACTTTATTTTGGTGGTACTGGGGATGGAACCCAGGGGCATTCTACCTCCGAGCTACACCCCCCAGCCCTATTTTATTTGGAAACAGGCTCTAAGTTACAGATGGCATCTTTTCTTTTTCTTTTTTTTTTTTTTTTGGTTTAAAACTGGGTCTCTCTGAGTTGTTGAGGCTGGCCTCCAACTGCAAGCCTCCTGTCTCAGCCTTCCACCATGCCCAGTTGAGGACTGCAATTTTGAGGCCAGTCTTAGCAATTTAGGGAGAGCCTGTCTCAAAATAAAAAATAAAAAGGTAGCTGGGCGTGGTGGCGCATGCTTGTAATCCCAGCATTTGGGAGGCTGAGATTGGAGGATCCGGGTTTGCGGCCAGCCTCAGCTACCTAGTGAGGCCCTCTGCAACTTAGTGAGACACTGTTTCAAAATAAAGAATACAGCCGGGCGTGGCGGCACACGCTGCTTGTAATCCCAGCATTCGAGAGGCTGAGACCAGAGGATCCAGGTTCCAGGCCAGCCTCAACTACCTTGTGAGACACTCCGCAACTTAGTGAGACTCGGTTTCAAAATAAAGAATAAAAAATAGGGCTGGGGGTATACCTTGGAGGTAGAATGCCCCTGAGTTCAACCCCCAGTACTGCAAAAAAAATAAATAAATAAATAAAATAGGGCTGGAGGTATAGCTTGGAGGTAGAGTGCCCCTGAGTTCAATCCCCAGTACCGCAAAAAAAACAACAAAAACAAAAACAAAAAATAATAATAATAATAATAATAATAAAGTAAATAAATAAAATTAAAAGGTCTAGAATATAGCTCAGTACTTGCCTATCATGTGTAAGGCCGAAGGCCCTGAGTTCAATCCCCAGTACCGCAAAAAAAACAACAAAAACAAAAACAAAAAAAAAAAATAATAATAATAATAATAATAATAAAGTAAATAAATAAAATTAAAAGGTCTAGAATATAGCTCAGTACTTGCCTATCATGTGTAAGGCCGAAGGCCCTGAGTTCAATCCCCAGTACTGGGGAACACACACACACACACACACACACACACACACACACATACAGGTACACAGGTTTAGGGGTACCTCACACATATTTTCTGAAGTATTAATTACTACCTACCAGAATATGTTTTGTGCTTCAATAAATATTTCTCCTTAAGAGGACCCTTGTGGGAAAAGTCTGAAAAGTGATTCTTCTGGCATAGGTAACTGATGGTTCAAAAGGAACCCACAAATGTGATGCCAGCAATCAAGAAAGAATTGAAGGGGTAGAGATATTGCTAGGAGCAAATGAAATAAGAATAAAAAACCAAGGAAGAAGTTGGCCAGACACTAAATGACCAGAGAGCACAATAAAAAGAAGGTAATTTCAGAGCTTGCCTGCCATCAGACAACTCTCACCTGCAGAAGAAGAAAAAATTCTCACAGAGACAAGAGAAAAATCTTAGGTTTGCTTCTGAGTGACAGACTAGATATGACCTAATAGGTATTTGCCATCTCTTATTTCTGGGACTCTGATCCAAGAACAAACAGCAAGAGAACCATGAAAAATCAGCCCTGTTGGATCTGGAGTTCTGCCTTGACAAGATATAAAGCTCATTCATAGATCTGACTGTGCTCATGAGACTGCAGTTCAACTCCTGCTGCTAGAGCAAGGGGAGGGGGAAGAAAGATAGAAAGGGGTGAGCGCAAAGGAGGTGGAGGATCTGGGTTGTGACTATAATAGCTACAGTAATTAGAGTGTTTCCAAGCTGCTAGAGAACTGGGATGAAAGATTTTTGGGGGAGGGAGGTAGCATGAGGAAGCAAACTACTCAGAATGCTAGAAAATGATGTGATTTGTGCACAGTTTAAATAAAACAAACAAAAACTATGATAGCTTTATATGAAGTGAACAGTAAATAATTAACTGCTATCACTTAAAGCCAGATTACAAACTAGATTTAAACAGACCCTTGCAAATATACTTGTGTATACAGTAGTTGAAGGGTCTTGACCTCAGAGTTTGCCTCATTTTCCCTCAAATCTGTCTCTTTCTCTCTGACAAATAGGTAAAAGCCTTCACTCCACTTGACCTGGAGGAAAGGGATTTCTGAACCGTTAATATATTTCCCTTCAATCAACTGTTAATTAGTACCACGTAAATTCCTTTAGATTGTGTTCGTATGTGTTTTAATAGATGGAGCAAGCCAGGTGTGGTGGTGCATGCTTGTAATCCGCACACTCGTTATCCCAGTACTTGGGAGGCTGAGACAGGAGGATCACAGGTTCGTGGCCAGCCTCAGGTACCTAGTGAGGCCCTCTGCAACTTAGTGAGACACTGTTTCAAAATAAAGAATAAAAAAATAGGACTGGGGGTGTAGCTCAGAGGTAGAATGCCCCCTGGGTTCAATCCCCATACCAAAACAAAAAACAGCCTGTGGTCTAACACATAAAAGGCCTAGAAGGGAGCCGGGCATGGTGGCGCACGCTTGTAATCCCAGCATTTGGGAGGCTGAGACTGGAGACAGGGTCTCACTAAGTTGTGCCTCCACACCTGGCTGAAAACCTCAAAATTTAAAAAGTCAGTCAGGGCCATTCCCAGTTACATGCTTGTAATCCCAGTACTTGAGATGCTGAGAAAGGAGGATCACAGGTTCGCAACCAGCCTCAGCTACATAGTGAGGCCCTCCGTAACCTGTTTCAAAAATAAAGAATAAAAGACCCTGTTTTAAAAATAAAGAATAAAAAATAGGGCTGGGGAGCCAGGCGTGGTGGCTCACACTTATAATCCCAGTATTTGGGAGGCTGAGACTGGAGAATCCAGGTTCGTGGCCAGTCTCAGTTACTTAGTGAGGCTCTCTGGAACTCAGTGAGTCCCTATTTCAAAAATAAGGGATAAGCTGGGCGTGGTAGCCCACGCTTTTAATCCCTTATTAATCTCAGTATTTGGGGGGCTGAGACCGGAGGATCCGGGTTCGCGGCCAGCCTCAGCTACCTAGTGAGGCACTCCACAACTTAGAGAGACCCTGTTTCAAAATAAAGAATAAAAAATAGGACTAGGGGTGTACCTCGGAGGTAGAATGTCCCTGAGTTCAATCCCCAGTACTGAAAAAAAAAAAATTAAAAATTAAAAAATAAATAAAAATAGGACTACAGGTGTAACTTGGAGGTAAAATGCCCCTGGGTTCAATCCCCAGTGCCGCAATAAATAAATAAATAAATACATAATAAAAATTAAAAGTCAGTCGGGAATGGTGCTCGTCACTGTAATCCCATACCTGGGAGGCTGAGACAGGAGGATCGTGGGTTCGAGGTCAGTGACAGCTACTTAGTAAGGCCGTCTGTAACTTAGTGAGTAACTAGTCCCTGTACTTGGTAGGCTGAGACAGAAGGATCACAGGTTCGAGGACAGCCTCAGCATATAGTGAGACTTTCATCAACCTAGTGATACCCTGTTTCAAAATAAATAAACTCGGGCTGGCAGTGTAGCTCGAAGGCAGATTGCCTCTGGATTCCATCCCCAGTACCACAAAAAATAAATAAATAAATAAAATAATAGGGCTGAGGGTGTAGCTTGGAGGTAGAATGCCCCTGGGTTCAATCCCCAGTACCGCAAAAAATAAATTAATAAACAAATAAGTAAACAAACAAATAAATAAATATAAAAATAAAATAGGGTTGGGATTTTGTTCAGAGGTAGAATGCCCCTGGGTTCAATCTTCAGTACCACATACTCAAAAAAAGAAAAATGTTATACTTTGTGTGTGTATAGTGCTGGGTATTGAACCCAGAAGCATTCTACCTCTGAGCTACATCCCCAGGTCCTTCCTTATTTTGTATTTGAAACAAGGTCTTTTTTTTTTTTTTTTTTTTTGGTTCTAGAGATTGAACCCAGAGACACTCTACCTCCAAGCTACATCCCCAGCCCGATTTTATTTCTTATTTGCAAACAGGATCTCACTAGGTTTCTGAAAGCCTTGAGAAGTTGCCAAGGCTGGATTTGAACCTGCAATCCTCCTGTCTCCGCCTCCCAAGTACTGAGATTACAAGCATGTGCCACCATACCCAGCTAAGGTCTAAGTTGCTGAGAACCTCACTAAATTGCTAAGGTTGAGCCGGGCGTGGTGGCACATGCTTGTAATCCCAGCATTTGGGAGGCTGAGACCTGAGCATCCGGGTTCCAGGCCTGCCTCAGCTACCTAGTGAGGTACTCCGCAAGTTAGTGAGACTCGGTTTCAAAATAAAGAATAAAAAATAGGGCTTGGGGGGTATAGCTCAGAGGTAGAACGGCCCTGAATTCAATCCCCAGTACTGCAAAAAATAAATAAATAAATAAATTGCTAAGGTTGGCTTTAAACCTGCAATCTTCCTGCCTCAACCTCCCAAGTGCTGGGATTACAGGCATGGGCCATCAAGCCCCTCTATACTTGTTTTTAGGATAAATATTTAGTAGACATATTTCTTTAACATCATTTGGCCCTCTGGTGATGATTTAGTTCTAACAAGTGATATTGATCTCAGTGTCAGGGAAAAGAGTTACAAAGGTGCTGGGAAAAACTGAAAATTAAGTAAAACAAACAACTGAAGAGATACAAATTTCTTGTAGAGAATTACAATCAGAAAATAAAAACACATGCAAATTTTCTGAGTAAGGCATGTCAGTTAGGCCTAACACAAAAAGTCAATTACATTCTTTGCATAAAACCTGCTGGATATCCTCCCAGTGGGCTAAATCTTTTTCACCACACTGAAAGAAAAGAATTTTCTGTTTCTCATTTCCCTCTAATAAACAAGTACTAGAAATACTGAATTACCACTATTTCTTTCCCATTCATAGGGCATAAAGCCAGAATTCTCAGAAATACAATAGGGCCATGTAGGACCCTGTCTAGGCCATGCTACTCAGTAACAGAAAAGAAACAGAGACAGAAGAATCTTTCTTCTCTTTTTCATTATCATCTCACTAACAAATCAACAATGGGCATTAAGAAATGTGAAACAAAGTGCAATCTCACACATATGAAGTGAACCTTAACCACAGAGGACCAAGTATTTTCTTGTCACTGCGGCATGTGACTCTTCAACCACCTGCTCAATAATCCCTCTTCAGCTGCACAGCTGCTGCCAATTGCACATGCTTTGCTAGGCAGGTGCTTTGGTGAATTACCTGTTCTCTAGTGAAAAGAGTCCTTCACTGACACTAAGTGGACCCAGAACCCGCAATCAGTATTACCTATCTTTGTCACAGCCAACTTTTATCAGCGACACAGCATGAAAGCATATTTAATACACTATGTAATTTTTGTATTTTGTGTAGTTTTGTTGTTCTTTGTTTTTAAAAATAAACAAGTGAGAATTAAGCTGCTGAAAAGAAAATATGCCACACAACATACAGCTGACTTGTCTCAGAGTTGCCCTGTCTGCCTGAAGTATTCCCATTCATGCCAGGTTTCCACAATGGAAATAACTATTGCTTAGCTACCTTTGGAGCACAACAAAATGGCAGTAGAAGTACTAAGGTAACTGGCAGAGAAGAATTCAAGATAAGGGAAAGGAAAGAGTGGGAACTTCTGGAGAACAAATTCCATTCTTGTACATAGTCTCTGTGCCTAAACTCAGGCAGTAGTGTTGGAAATCAAATAAATAAGGAGTGACACTTCCACTTGACAGAGCAATCAATAAACCCCTCAACAAATTATCCTGTTCCAGTCATTTAGTTGCTATATGCTAATTGCAACATAATTACTACCAGGAGCCAAAATTATGCTTCCTTATCCTCATACAAAATAAGCACTAATCTGTCCAACTATCTACACCTCTCATAAGAAAGTTTTTCCTACCAAGAAGATGAGGTAAGGTTAGCAGGATCCAAAGAGCTCTCTGAGAGATGGTTACAACCAGAACATTCACATAAGATTCCTGAGGTAAGGGCCCAACTCCGAAACTACTGAATCTAATGAGGGCAAACTTCATCTGAGGCTTTTGCTTTCGCTGTCGCATGACAGCATTCAGAAGTAAAATGTCTAGCGAGGCGTGGTGGCACACGCTTGTAATCCCAGCATTTGGGAGGCTGAGACCGGAGGATCTGGGTTCGTGGCCAGTCTCAGCTACCTAGTGAGGCCCTCTGCAACTTAGTGAGACCCTGTTTCAAAATAAAGAATAAAAAACAGGGCTGGGGGTGTAGCTCGGAGGTAGAATGCCCCTGAGTTCAATCCCCAGTACCACAAAAAAAAAAAAAAAGAAGTAAATGTCTGATTGTCTGCCATCCTCTTTGGGCTCAGCTTAGCTGAGGCTTCTTCACTTAAGAGACCTAGGACATACAGTTGGAAATAGTCTAAAGACAGATAACAACTCCAGTAAAACATTAAAACAGTTCTGTGACCAAAAAATACAATGGTCAGAACAACCTGTTCCCTCCTATCAAAAGACCAACACCAGAAGCCAGGCGTGGTGGCGCACACTTGTAATCCCAGCATTCGGGAGGCTGAGACTGGAGGATCCGGGTTCACGGCCAGCCTCAGCTACCTAGTGAGGCACTGCACAACTTAGTGAGACATGGTTTCAAAATAAAGAATAAAAAATAGGGCTGGGGGTATAGCTTGAAGGTAGAAGGCCCTTGAGTTCAACTCCCAGTACCGGGGAAAAAAAAAAAAAAAAAAGACCAACACCTAAGTGGCAGCCATCATTTAGGACACCTGATGGAATAAATGATGTGAGAGGCAATACAGTCAGATCACTGCCTCAGAAAGACCTTTACCAAAACCAAAGGCTAAAGTTCCTGTTCAGCCAGGCATGGTGGTGCAGTGGTGCAGTTTGTAATCCCAATACTTGGGAGGCTGAGACAGGAGGATCGCAGGTTCATGGCCAGCTTCAGCTACTTAGTGAGGCCCTGCACAACTTAGTGAGACCCTGTTTCAAAATAAAGAATATAAAATAGGGCTGGGGGTGTACCTCAGAGGTAGAATGCCCCTGGGTTCAAGCCCTAGTACCACTAAATAAATAATAAATAAATAACCTATTCAATAATACCCTATGGGAAATAGTTGGTTGGCTATTGTATACATAGTGTATTTGTATACAATTTCTCTCTCACAATGAGTTTTATATCTAATCTCTTTCTATAGAAAGTTTTCTTTAATACCCTAAATGAAAACATCTTTTCTAGCCCCAAATAATTTTTTACACAATAGTACCTGAATACTATTTGGATACTTCTATAAGATACATATAAGGATGGGATTCCTTCTAGGTTGTTCTCATCCTTCTCTCATTAATAATCCCAAAACCTAAGTGATATTTTTAACATTTATCTCTTTGGCAAATTTCTCCCTAATACAGAGGCAGAGATGAACTTGCTGTACAATGAGCAAGTCATCTCCTTTCATTAGAGTTAAAATAAATTATAAAAGGAAAGTTTTGTCCCCAAAGCTTGTCCGAAAAGGCAAATTGTGTGGCTTTTTTGTTGTTCAATTATTACTGACTAGGAAGTCACCATTAGAAAAGGTTCTAGAGCCTTGAGTCCCTATATTAACCTTGCACAGGGTTTTAGTGATATTCCTCAACCAACATACAAAAATCACTGCATAAGTGTACCATATCTGTAAGAAAAAAATAAGTAGGTGGCTCAAATTAGAACAGAAACCTCCCCTTACTGTCTTTCTCCTTAAAGGTCTGACACAAACATCAAGGTTCAGTGTCCCATACACTATTTTTCCACAACTTAGTACAGGCTAACCAAAGAGGCAGGCACAACATGGCTGGCATCCCCTATTCTTCTGAAAAATGTGTGCCAATGAGCTCTGCATTGTTCCTCACTCAAAAAGAAGAGCCTTTCTGTCTGGCCTCCTCCAATGGCAAGCCCCAGTCTGGAAAAGGAAGAAAATGGCACTGAGGAGCCTGGGAGATGGAGCATATCCAAAGCTCTCAGACAAGACTTGAACCTATGACCTTCACTGTGTACACAATAGGCGGGTGAGAAGGACGGGTTTATCTCTGCTGCAGCAGTTCTCAGCCCTGGGGTAGCACTCCCGATAAAATGACACGACTATTGTGTGTGGCAGCAGAACAGTCATCTCCTCACAACAGTATAAACCAGCACTCCCTCCCCCAAGACAAAGCAGCAGGGGTGAAATTAACTCAAGGCTGCAGAGCAAAGCCTAATACAGAAAAGAAGGCCTGTGGGGGCTTGGGGACTCTCCTCAACCCCTGAGGCTCTGGACACATGGCTGGAAACAGACAGGCTTTCTCCCCCATCTTTCCCCTTTTCATTTAGGTAGGAAGCTGTGTCTTGGAGAATTTAATCATCTATGATTTGTTCAGAAATCTTCCCCCTGAAGGGCTCTGATCTCTCCACCCTGTGTGAGCCTAATTCCTAGAAGCTGAAATGACTGTTTGCTGCTGCCTGTTTCACAAACACACATTAATTGGTCAGATGTGTCTCCTCCTCCTCAACCCCAGAGGGAGGAAGGAGAATCTGAGCAAAGCAGGGATGATCCAACCGTAATTAGACATAAAGGGAAAAGCGAGCAGCACGGGTTTTCCAAACAGGACAGGGTCACAGACCCTCACCCGGGGGGGGGGGGGGTAACAAGGCTAACAGTTAAAGTCCAAGCCCAAGAATCCCTCCATCTTGAAGAAAAGGACAGGAGTAAATGTGACCTGAAGACTGGAAGGGGCACACACCCACAACCTACTTACTGCACGCTCCCAGCCACCTAGCTCCCCACTCCTGGGCCGCGCACACATCCTGCTCCCAAGCCTTCGCTCTGAACCCCCTAACTCCCTGGCCAGCGCCAGGCGCCCTGGGCCCCCTGAACACAGCCACACTCGCCTCAGAAACTCTTTGGCCTGCCCCCCAACCTGGCCAGACCCTGCTCCCTTCCTGAGCACCCCGACCCTCCGGCCGAGCCACGCTTTGAACTTCACCCCGCGCCGCCCCCTCCCCCACTCACGCAACGACCCCTCTCCCCCCACGGCCCCCGCTCCGCCCGCCCCCAACCCCCACTTCCTCCGTCAGGCGCCGCTGCCCGGCCCCCGGCCCCGGCCGCCCCAGCGCCGCGCCTCCCTCCTCCCCCAGCCCCGGCGCCACACAAAGCTCCGGACTCACCGCGCGGCCGGTCCCGGGAGCCGCCACAGCCGCCCGCCCGGGGCCCGGGCCGTAGAGCCGCCGCCGCTACGGGGCCCAGGCCGCCATCCGCGCGCGGCCCCTCCCCCTGCCCGCCCCGGCTCGGCGCCCGCCCCTCCCCGCGCCGCTCGCCCCGCCCGGCCGCTCCGCCGCGTCCGGGGCCGCGGGTCCCTCAGCCGCCGCCACCGCCGCCGCCGCGATCCGGGACAACCAGGGCCGCCCGCAAGACCCGGACGCTGGATCCGGGCCCTCGGATCCGGACTCCGTGCTGGTGTGGAGTCTGGAGCGGGTGAGCGCGGGGGAAACCCGGAACCTGGATGAAGGAGCCAAATCCAAGGTCTGGGAATGCAGGGCCACTGGGAGCCTAGATTATAGTTTTAGCTGCGGTATGCTGGAAAACCTGGTTGAAACCGCGATAAACTCAAAGAAACCCGGGTTGATGAGCTCGAACCCAACGCTCTCTCCTCGTGGAAAGAACTCTCGCTGGACCAGACTTCTTGCAGAGAGGTCTCTGGAGAAGTATCTTAAATACGGGAGACACCAGTTCCGTTGATGTCCTTCAACCCTGGAGAGAGGAAAGGCCCACACCAGTTCAGAAGGTGAACATCCACTAAGGGCAGTTCAGCAAATCCCCTTATTTCTTATCCTTTGTTCTCCAGGTTGGTTTGTTTTGTTTTAGGATTACTACTTGTTTTCCTCTACAAAGTAGTCTTTTCTAGTCCTTCCTATCCCTTTTCACTTCACCATCCTATATCACTAAATCGTGTTGCTTTTTATTTTCTAAAATAAAAAAGGTGCCGGACGTGGTATCACACGCTTGTAATCCCAATACTTGGGAGGCTGAGACAGGAGAATCGCAGGTTCGCGGCCAGTCTCAGCAACTTAGTGGGGCCTGTTTCAAACTAAAAAATAAAAAAGGCATGGTGGTGCACGTTTGTAATCCCAGTACTTGGGAGGCTGAGACCTGAGGTTCCCAGTTTGCGGCCAGCCTCAGCTACTTGGTGAGGCCATCCACAACTTAGTTAGACCCTGTTTCAAAATATAGAATAAAAAAATAGGGCCAGGCATGGTGGCACACACTTGTAATCCCGGTACTTGGGAGGCTGAGACAGGAGGATCACAGGTTTGCAGCCAGCCTAAGCAATTTAGTGAGGCCCTCTCTAACTCAGTGAGACTCTGTTTTAAAATAAAAGAATAAAATAGGTCGGGCGCACGCTTGTAATCCCAGCATTCGGGAGGCTGAGACCGGAGGATCCGGGTTCGCGGCCAGCCTCAGCTACCTAGTGAGGCACTCCGCAACTTAGTGAGACTCGGTTTCAAAATAAAGAATAAAAAATAGGGCTGGGGGTATAGCTCGGAGGTAGAATGCCCCTGAGTTCAATCCCCAGTACCACCAAAAAAAAAAA